>LXGT01000046.1:0-126321 GCA_001640655.1 Endoconidiophora laricicola
CCAGGGTTCTGTTCACTGGGCCAGATAAGGCGCCTTGTCAACATCTCTCAAATGTACTTAGTCTTCTTAGATCTCAGACTGCCTAATGCGGACGCTGATCCGCGCAAAGGCAGAATAATATATAACATCAATCAATCAATCAATCAATCAATCAAGCTTCCATTCACTGCAGAGTTATGTTTTCTTGGCTCTACGCCGCTTTTAAAAAATATATTTCTTTCTATGATCATAAATCTTTTTCAGTTTCTATAATAATGAAAATAGCTAGGCGAGTCCTAGCCCACTATAAACGCAAAGCAAAGAGACATTAAACGCGATAGGTGAGCCCCGCCGAAGCAGATTTGAGAGAGTTAGGCTCGTCGAAGACAGGTTATCAACATGATAGTCCTTGATCGTGTATGGATGGTTGTTCAATACAAACATGCTAGTGACTCTTTCCACCGAAGCAGGAATAAGTGGTAAACTGGCCGAGGCCACCACCGGTAAGCAGTGCCTCTGTGCGAGCGCATAAAATAGTTATTCTACAGAAGTAGGATACCTAAGTTGGAGTTATGAAACTTTGGGAAGTCTGCTCAGGCCGACTTTAGCCGTGTATACCATGAGGGGTATCATACTAGGAGCAGTACGCTTATTATCTGTTGCATTATCAAGACTATTCCTCCCTTTCTTTGCACCGCCACCGACTGCCTGATTCGGACATGACCACATAGGGGCAGAATACACGGGTCGCCATGGATTCCTCAGGGATAGGCTTCTAGACCATCAAGCTGACTACTGGCTGGGCCTTGCCCGCTTTGCGAGATAAGCTCGCCAGAAATGCTTCTGGTAGAAGTTTTCTTCTGCTGTACGTGCCCTGCAGCATACAATCCCTAGACAGCGCTCGTCTCCTTGCATGTAAGCAGCAAAACCTATAGGGACTCTCTTCAGTACCCTTAGGTCTTCACAAAAGCTCCCGAACCAAATTACATACATGTAAATTCATATTCATAAAGACGCCCAAGTATGACTACCCATAGTCTTTAACGCACCGCTACCTACTATCAACGTACTATTCAAAGATTTCTCACGGCCCTGCGCTGCCTATTTTACCATACAATCTGCCTACCATTGAATCTTTTTCTTCAGAGGTGAACAGAGTTTATAATATGAAGAGTGTAAAACCAGTACCAACAGCTTCCGCAGTACGGCCTCAGTCTATCATCTCATATATCAATGTACGATTTACATTTCAAATACGTGGGCAGTCGTGGAACTAACTCTATAACCATCTGGCTACAGAGTTAGTTCTTCGGGAACAGAACTGCAAAAATGTAGCGGAGTTAGTGGAAACTAGAAAACATGAGATTGAAGGTGGTTTGGGGCGGTATGAGGTGTCTTTTGTGTACCTATATGCTCATGGTTTTATAGTTTCGTGTTTACTTCAAAGCCCTTTGTATTGCTCTCCTGTTAGCAGTCATGTCAGGTTAGTCTGTCTTACCTGTTTGTTTCCCTTTCATTTTCTAGTTGCCTATTTTCATGTGCACATTGACATCTACGAGATACCTCTTTTAAATTCATGTACCAACTTGTCACTTGACTAGAAGTGTGCACATATCAAGGTGCTTCTTTGAAATCATAACGTTACTATAGAGACGCACAATATGTATATATTACACGTTCTATAATACTACTAGACACCACCACCTGGACACCGGTTGTGTGGTTCGGCTGCACTGATGTCTAAAATCGCAGTCTTGGATCCCCTGTTGGCGCACGCGGGGCGACGAGACCTTTAGTGTCTCTGTTGGTAAGATGGGCTTAGGGTGCCAGTATTCCAAGCCTTTAATGTCTCAGGATGCTCTAGAAAGTGCACTGTCTGGGGAATAGAGTCTTTGTAGAGATGAATCCCAGAGATATAATGTCCGGTGGTGGTTGGTTGGGTAGAGACATGCAAGCTCAGCTAGCCAAGCATGCGCAAAACACGGCGTATCTTATTGGACGCTCTTTTATCAATACTTACTGTCAACCTTTCAAGAGTATCGTGTTATTGTATACATATGGTGTAGTTAGTTTTAGTGTGACCTGAAGCTCCTCAAAGTGTTTCATTGAGGAACCCTGTATTTTTTGTATTTGTTTGACGTCGCACGAGCAATACAAACAAGCCTTTAGTCCTGGCGATATCGAAGAAGCCGTTCATTCGGCACAGGCCTATCTTGCACCGCCAAAAACAAATGAATAGGAGAGACTTGGTTTATTTTTTATTTTTACCTCATCATTCAATTAGAAGTGAACTATAACGAGAGAGACTTGGGTTAAAAGCGGCTTTCTCTTCCCTACCTAGGAAACCTGCATCTTGAAACAATCGCTCATCAAACATGACGTGGCATGGTTGATAACATCAACCTGATAAGGTAACCTTTTAAATCTAGTCTATATCGCTACTGAGACTTCCCCTCTTGTCCGTAGTTGTTAGTATCATTTTCTCTCTTTTTTTTTATCTTACTTACTTCTTTATTGGTTAGCATATATCATGCAGGAGGCGAAACAACAGGGCTCTGACATGTTATTTGTTTTTCTTTATTATTTTTCTTTAGTATTAGTAGAGGAGAGACACTAGAACTAGAACGCTACGTGAGATACGCGAGAAGAAAGAACAAAGACATCGTCTTAGATGTGAAGCGCGAAAGTTCCAGGATTGAAAAGAGGGGTAACCTTAGTTGCTAAAATCGCAGAAGTAGGCACATGTGTATCGGCATTAATTCTACTTTTTCTCGGTACACCTATACGGTGGCCAAAATAAACAGTATTTATATCATTCTATTTCACGGATATATCTCTTTGTATAGTGCCCCGTAAGCTGGGCCTTGCTTAAAGGGATAATGACCTTTCGCGGAAAACAGCCAATGGCGGTAGCAAATCTCTCTCCACACCAAAGGCCGGACAATATATACCATAGGTTAATGCCATTCCTGAAACCTACATGTCTGGACGAAGCGGTTCGTGATAAATCTCAAACAAAGAAATGAAAACAAGCGGGTATGCCATCTTCGGGAACTTGGGGTGTTCCTGTGATAATGACGTTTAGTACTATGTATTCATGTCATCACGTAAAATTTAGAAAGAATAGTACCCGATTAGGCTAGTTGATATATTTCGAATCAGCATTCCTCACTTGCCGCCTAGAGATATATTCGACAAAAATTCACGAGTTGTGTTTATATATATTTGAGATCATCTAGAATTTGCCACTACCTCATGATCCTGCTGTAAGACCTTTGACATGCCAAATATAACGGCCTTGAGCTATCTTATTCGCTCAACCCACTTACCAAGACAGTTTGCTGACGTTTTTTATGCTAGTCTTAAGCCGATAAAGTTGCATTTCTTTCTTTGTTTTAAGTTCCTCCAAGATTTGGATTCACACATATATTTTGCCTAAAGCGATCTTTGCCGTTTGTGAACGAGTAACAATAGAGGAGAAACATACGAGAGTGATAATAATGAGCCACTTTTATAGAGAGATAGGATAATCTTCTAGTTTGGGCAGGCGTACTTGCGACTAAAAAACATAAACTTAGAGGAAAAGGCGAAGGCAAGAACCAAACACTCAAACGCTTCTTGCCCTTGAACTGGCTGATAGCATATCTGCCATTCACAAGGGCAAGGAAAGTACACACCGCGATACAGCAAGCCTAAGACAGCGGAAACAAGTTCCACCACTTTGAGCCCTAGCGGATGTAGGTACCTACAATCCACGACTAACAAGCAAGATAGTGACCGACTCGCTTAGCTTACGACCCGCGAACCAGGGAGCTAGGAGCAGTTGACTGGTCAAGTTATGCTACCACAGTGCCCCCCCTCCCTTAGCAGAATAGACAAAGGGATCGCAAGAAGTTGTATCGAAGGCTGCGAGGGGTATGAGAACCGCCCAAAAGTAGCTGGCCACGCTAGTAGAAACCACAAGTGCTTATTTATACTGACTAGTGGTAGAAGTGCGTCAGATGTCAATATTGTTCGAGTATAAAGGTTATTGGAGGTACATAGGACTAACCACACCATGATAGACAAGATCACGAATTACGGCATGGACTACCCTGGATCAACGGTGTATACTATTTAAGTACGTGTGCGAATTGAAAAAAAAAGGCCTCAAAACACATGGGGAGAAGGACCAGAGCCAAAGTGGTCCAAGCCCTAAATTGTATCGGCCGGGCCACATCAGTCAGTTGCCAATCAGGCTGCGGGCGGACTGGGCCGTCCCTAACAAAGGAAGTGGGAGAGCTAAATAGCAAGGATCTAGACACCACCGTATTTTAACCCTATTGGGCATCTTGGAGACTCGCTTTGTTATTCCTTGAGTATCTACTTATGTAGATTATCTCTTAGAAGTCATGGTATGGAGCATATGATATCTCCCAACGTGCCTTCAGATCCCACGAGACTCCGTCCATCTATCATGCAGTTTCGGCATGGTGGCCTGAGAGAGACATCAATATGAGCTGCAGCGGACGCTTGTCGCAGTGCCTGCTTCGTGCGAGCATTTTTTTTTGCTTCTGGAGCTTTGCGCAGGCTGGTTTCTAGTTACAGTGTAATAGGGAGGCAATGGAGACTTGCATAGGATGGTCGGCGACTTGGAAGCAAGGAAGAAGAAGAAGAAGAAAAAACGTCAATCACGAGGCAACCGGTATCAACAAAAGCAACTATAGAGACATATGTCTAGCTGCGAGTTTGATATATGAGGCCACGGTTGCGTCTTGTGGGTTTCTCAGTGCAGTTCAGTGCGGTGCAAGGGATGACCTCTAGACTATCGAGGTTATAGAAGCTATATTATTAACCCCCTTTAACTATCTGCTAGGGTTGAAGTCGCTGTCTTGTAAAAAGTGGGTGTAAACAACCTCTAGGTATGCTTAGGCCTTGAAGATTAAAGAAGAACAGCTAGAAAATGTTTCATGTCATAGAAACAAATTGGTATGTACATTGCCTAACAACTCAGGTGCCTATTTCCTTATAACATCAGTAAACAAAAGCCTTATAACCTAATTAATTGGATTATATTTCGAGTTCTGCCCAACTCACTAAGAGCATACAACAATGTAGACACATACGGGCTACCTATAAGCCAGTTACTCAAGCATCTAACATATACAAAACATATTAAGCTCTAAGAGACTGGTGTACTATTCAAAGAGAACCGGAGTAAGTATCCTTATCAGGACTACTTGACCCTGATGCCCAAGAATCAAGAGTAGGACTGTTGGTATCAGAAGCTTGAGTAACTAGCTGGCTTACAAGTAGCCTCGATGATCTGTCCGGGTATCTAACCGTGATGTTGCATGATTTTAGTGAATTTGGCAAACGTAAGATAATAACCAATATTATTTTCCTGCTCTATACACGTATAGATGGGCGATGGAGGAAAAGTGGAACCTCCGTCTATCAAAGCCATTATTGATTAATAGCCTCGTTAGCTACGATATCTTGATTGCCAGTTGGGCTCGGCTTCACTGTCTCATTATATATATCCCGACTAATATACATCTGACTCTGCATGTGTACGGCCTTCATATATTGCCAGTTTTTTATACTACAATTGGCTGCTCTTTATAGGACTCCATCGGTTAGCGACCTGAGTTGCATCTGCAGACACAGCCTGCTATTATCGTCATTAGGCTCTTTAAACTTTGCTTTGGGTTCGTGCTTCCGGTTGAGATCGAGATCTTTGCCAGCAAACCCAAAGGAACGGCGTTCTAAGTGATCTTCCCAAGGTCTCCTTCTCGGGCTGGCTTTTGTATGCGGCGTTGCAACATCACAAAAGTGACAGGTATCGACGCAGCCGTGCTTTCTTGTATTACTAGTATCAAAAGCACTACCGTCTTTGCTGCAGACAAAGCTATCCTAATCTCATCCTTATCAGGAAACGATCCGCCGCCACCCGCTGTATAAAAAGTCAGAGATTCAAGTCGCCTGATTAGCTATCTAGACTTCGTACCCTTGTGTGCGCATGATTTTAAATCCCTTTTTGCTGCTTTACTAACGAAGGCCTTCCTTCTTCACCGCCTAAGCTTTGGCTGGCAGCTACTTTGTGTGGATCGACCAATCCTCAGCCGTGCTAGCAAGCTTATCATCATGACTTACTAGTTTTGTCTTAGGTTCAGCCTCACTCAATTGCTTTCAATAGCTAGCATCTCGTCAATATCACGGCGAGGAAAAAAATTGGGCCGCATCTGCAGCTTTCTTTCACTGAGAAGGAGCAAAAAAAAAAGTCTAGGAGGACCGGCAGCTGTCATACCAGAAAACTGTTATCCTCGGTCGCCCATATTCTTAGCCATTCTGTGGCCCAGTTCATAGCTTATATTAGCTACGGACGATCTTTACTGTCAAATTGATCGCTGGATTCGGTAAACAGTTGCGGATCTCATTTTCACTCTACGCATCGTCATCGCTTTGACTCTCTTTGGAAAGCCTTCTATACCTCAAATCACTTGAGCGGCTTAATTTGTTCCCATCTTTCACCACGATCCGCATCTTGCACTATGGCAAGCCTCAGCGTCATTGCACTAGTATCTGGCGGCAAGGACAGCTTCTTCGCCGCCTTGCATGCACAGCACAACGGGCATACACTGATTGCCTTGGCAAACCTTTATCCGGGACCCATAGCTGTAGAAACTGCCATAGAAGAACCTGTTACTCACTCTGGCACTGTGACTTCTAACGGTGTCGTGGTCTACGATCCTAGGAACGATACCGCACCGGCAACCGTCAAGTCAGATGCCGCCACTCAAGAAGACCCCAATAGCTTCATGTATCAGACTGTGGGCCACCAGGTCTTGCCTCTATACGCTCAGGCTCTCGATCTTCCATTATATCGGAGAGCTCTTGGTGATTCTGGCGCTGTCCAAAACATCCGGGATTACGAGACTACGCAGGCTAGCGATGGCGATGAGACGGAGAGCATGGTACCTCTATTACAAGAGATTATCAGAAAACACCCGGAAGCAAACGCCATCTCAGCTGGAGCCATTTTATCAACATACCAGAGAACGAGAGTCGAATCTGTCGCAGTCCGTCTAGGGCTGACACCGTTGGCATATCTCTGGAAGTTCCCAATCCTGCCTTCGCCTGGGACAGACGATGCTCAGCTGCTTCGAGATATGGAAGTGGCTGACTTGGATGCGCGCTTGATCAAAGTCGCTAGTGCTGGCCTCGACGATGATTTCCTATGGACTAAGGTCAGCAGTAGTTATGGGGTTGCCAGAATCCAACGAGCGCTTAAAAGGTTTGGTGAGAATGAAGGTGCTGTGCTTGGAGAGGGCGGTGAGTTCGAAACTCTCGTTGTAGATGGGCCTAACTCGCTCTTCAAGAAGCGCATCTCCATACCAGAATCAGCCCGGAAAGTAGTCAGAGAAGGCGGAGGTACCTCGTATCTTGGTTTCGAGGAGGCTAGCATTGAAGATAAGTCTGACGATGATTCGGCTGCACACGTCCGGACACCAGACCTATTAGATCCCCAGTTCACTGAGATTTTGGCGGTCATTCGTGACCCAGAAATGCAGGTCCAACACCTTTCTGATGACGAAAAGCACACGTTCTCGATAAAGCGATTGCCATTAGCTACCTGCATGGAGTATCACTGGACATTTTTGCCTAAAGAGGACAGTCGTGGTCAAGGAATACAAGAGGAAACCAAGTCTTGCGCAGCACAGATTCGTGAGAAGATTGCCGAATGGTCTAAAAACCTACCGTCTGCTAACATGGCCTCTGATGTCACGCACACGACTATTCTTTTGCGTAGCATGGAAGATTTTGCTGCCGTAAATACTGTATATGCCCAGCTCTTCCAGTTTGCTAACCCGCCGACTCGTGTCACTGTGGCTGTAGGCGACTCCCTTGCTGAGAACTGTAATATTGCTATCTGTGTCACCTCATTTCCAGGAGTATCGGCATCGACTCGTAATGGCCTGCATGTACAGTCACGTTCGTACTGGGCTCCAGCCAATATCGGCCCATACAGTCAAGCCATCGACCATGGCGTTATGGTTGATCTAGGTGATGGCGGCGATATCCTGCCTATCAGAGTCGTCATGGTAGCTGGCCAAATCTCGTTGATTCCAGCATCAATGACCATCCCCCAGAACGAACCGGATGCTGGCCTTGAGATCGTGCTTTCGCTCCAACATCTTTGGCGGATCTCTCGTGAGATGAAGACTCAGATGTATACCGCTGTGGTGGTATATTTCCCGAAGGCTGAGTCTGAGGCCGCCATGCGCAAGACTGTGCTTATGGCTTCTAAAGCCTGGGAGCTTGTACACCCGGCACCGCCCACAGACACTGAAGACGAGGATGACGATGCCCAGTCAGACGATGTGGATGTATGGGATCAGAAGCACAATGCCGAGTACGCGGTCTATGGCAAGCCGGAAGTCAGAGTCAACCTGCCCGACTGGGAAATCTTCAGCGACGGCACGGAGTTTACATCGCGTCGCGTATCCTCTTTCTTTGCCGTGGAAATCGACACCCTGCCACGCAACGCTAGCTGTGAATGGCAGGTGCATGCGGGCTTCTCGCGACTCGAGCCGATGTGCATGGCCACAGGCTACGAGACGGGTCAAGTTGGCAGCTGGACATACGATGTACGCCACACGCGGCTTCGGGAGGGCCTAGTACGGTTTATACTTAGCACAGTATGTATCTCTGGTCCTGTAGAGGCTGGCATGGACATACGCAAAATCATAAAGGAGGCGTGGTGTCATTCGCTGCAGCAGAAGACAGAAGCGGCGGACATGGAGATGTTCGCGGTCTATGCAGACACGACACAGCTGGGAACGCAGGTTTTCAAAGAAGGCTGGTCGTACTGCATTCCGTGTAAATCAGTCTGGTCAGCAACTGGAGACAAATTGCTTGCTGTGGGCATGTTCCGTAGTGGAGAGATTCCATGAAAATGGCGGAGAGAGACTACTTGAAAAATTAGGTTACATGAAGTCATACACCACACTAGATTTGCTAGACTACATGAAATAAATAAAAATCCAATAGACGCATCACTTTCTCCGTAAAATACAATCAAGTTCTTTCGCAATTAAATGAAGCTATCTGGAGCTTCACCGTCGTTGGTCGCCCGTCGATCCGCAAGGCTGCACTTGGAGAGTGTGCATAGACCAAAAGTACGTGGGCATATGTGCTGCATGAACTGTATACTCTGCTATGACCTAACTGCTCCTCCGCGGCCTTTGACCCCATTGATCGTGATTCCTCAAAGTCTAAATCGTCTTGGTATCTTATTCCAACGTTTCAGTCCATCCCTCGATAAAGCATATTCTATTTGCGAACTTTACATCATGGCAGAACAGGCAAATGAATTGACGCGGTCAGTCACGGTGCCAATCCGCCGGCAATCGATCGATGCGCGACTTGACGAGATTCTCGAGGTAAGTTTTTACATAGTCTGCGATCTTTTTTTTTTCATTTTCCCCCTGCCTTCATTTCTCTTATCTTTCCCTTTCGTGCCATATATAATATGGCTAAGCACGATACCACACCGTCTTCTTCAACCGGCCGCTTTTACGTCACATTTAGCCAGACACTTGCATCTTATTAGTAACTGCTGCAAATTGTGCTTCGATTGTATTTTCGCGGCTATCTTTCTTACCATTGCTACTATATAGACGCTTAGAATCTCTCTCATTGGCTAGCCTATCTTCATATTGGATATATATATCCATGCAATGCAGCAAGCATATACTATGTATGCTGCTTTTTCCTCTACCCTTCACTCCAAATTTGTTCTGCACTCTCGCTTCACGTTTCCATTATGTTCTGCTTTGCTCTCGCTGCTACTCTAATTTGTAGCCTAGAACTTAAGGTTCCTATTCAGGGGTTATCTACTGTCTTAGAGAGTAGGAAAGCGAACGAAAGAAAGAAGCAGACACAGCCACTATTCCACGAAACTGCGAAGAATGTGAAGTTATCTCCCCATCTCTTACCAAGCGCGAGAGAATGTCAATATCAGCTCATTAAGAGGTAGTTCATATGTGCCACAAAACGGCCTATGAGGTACAGAAGCTTCCTCAGAACAGGTGTGATAACGCCATAACTCTGCAGTCCTAGGAGATCTCAAGTAATGAGCTAGCAACGTCATGGGTGCGACAAAACTGCCGAAACCCTGTACCTCTAAATATTACTTCAGCTCTCAAAAAGTGGAAAAGAAAAGGATAGGAAAACAAGCAGTACTAGTACTGGTTCCGCCGCTAGACCCTCTCTCTACCAGCAACTGCTAACTTACTGCCGCTGGACATATACCTGGGCTTGGAAGAATTAGCTACGCTGAAGAAATATATTTGGCTGCTAAGCAGCGGGCCAACTGATAGGTAAGCCTATCTGGGAAGCTACTATGTGAGAGATATATCTTCCCACGATGGCTAGCCGCGGTGATACTTCTTGTTACTATATATGAATACTCTGGTTGCAAATTTTACACAGCAGATCATCATCTCTTCCTCTTATTCTTCATCTTTCTTCTATACTACCTTCCTACCCATTCGCCAAAGCTCCTACCTACCTGTTTTCTTTCGGTTTCCTCCCGTTTAGCTCGATGCAAGTTTTGGTGTCAATATTTCGTCCGTGCTACTACTTTGCCAGCAACGAAGCTGCCGACTGAATTACTCGCCTACTACCTCTTTCGAGAATCCTGGCTCGGCCCTGTCCCGTTCTTTCCATCCCTCTTATATCTAAAGTTTTGATTTGTTCCTCATTCCATCAATCCATTCTTCTATACTTTCTCAAATGCTAGAACATCGAGCATAATTCACCTTCATATAAAACTCATCGAGAGAAAGGAAAAAAAGAAAAAAAAAACTTCCCCTTGACTGTGTAGTTCTAGTACTAACTGCGGTACCATCTGACCCCTTGCATACTATAGAACGGTCGCGCCCGCGCTGAGGCTATGGGAATGTCGAGTCTACCGTCTCCCCGACGCTCCGCGTGTGCCTTATCAGAGGAAAGCACTGTTGCTGATGAAACAACAAACATACTTGTACATGGCTCTGCACTAAACTACCAAACCAGTGGCGGCGGTAGTGGCGGAATCAGTCCACGGCAGCAGAGCTCGGGCAACATGAGCCGACATAGGTCAGCGTATAGCACTAGGTTGGGCGGGGCTGAATTACCGCCGAGTCCGGGATTAGAACCATTAGAACCAACACAGGAGACTAGGGATGCCGCCGAACCAACCCAGGACGAAAAGATTGGTCTGTTTGATAAAGTCAAGACTGCCCTTCAGCCTATTGAACTCGAAAACAAGGGTAGCGTAGCTCGAGACCATCTTGCTATTGGTAAGTGAAGAAGTTCAAGAGCCGTCATTGACCCCCTCAATATCTAGATATTTTGTGGTATTAACATCTCTAAAGAACGAACATTTCTAGCATGGCTACGCACGTCTTTGGCATTTGCCTCTATCGGCATTGCCGTCACCCAACTCTTCCGCCTCAACACTTCGTTACGTGAAGACGAAAGTTCATTGCCAGATCCGCGCCTGGCGCGATTGAGACACATTGGAAAGCCGCTAGGCGCCACTTTTCTTGGCCTCAGTATAGTAATTCTGCTTCTAGGCTACCATCGCTACTCATTGTCGACTGCCTGGGTCATCAAGGGAAAGTTTCCAGCAAGTCGAGCCACTATCTTGTTAGTCGCGACAGCAACGTTCGGCCTGATGTTGACGTCATTAGTAGTAGTGACCTTAGTACACCCTAAAATCAAGAAAGCATAGGGGAGGAAGGCCATGTTGAAATAAAATACTAGAAGCAATTATATCACTGCATTTATTTTCCAGTCAAAAATAACAATCGTGATGTTCTTATTATCCGAGTCATGCTGTTGAACTTTAAAGCGGAGCTCAAGCCTATTGCCGCTCACATTTGTCGTGCCTGCCATATGTCGTAACCCACATATTCTATCATATCTCCACACCAGCCGCAAGGAAGAGACGAATACACCGTTTCTTCTATCTACACTTGGAACTGCCATCTGTAAACATCCAGAGCTACACTGAACTTCATTCCTTATAAACACTAAAGCAAGCGTTAATATTATGCCACCAAAGGCTGTCAGCATCCCCGCATTTGCCCAATCGCAATTGTCGCTGCTAGCCGCTGAGCTCCAAGCTGAGACTGTCGAGGCCGAGTCGCTCATATCGTCACATACGCCCACAGCCTTGCAGCGCGCCGGCTATGCCATCACTAATCTTGTGATTTCGAACTCACGCACCGGCCTGGGCGGCAAAACCGTGCTAGAGCTCTCACCAGACTCTGCTACGGCTGGGGCCGATGCCGAGCTGCCGGCCCACGGACTGAGGTCAGGTGATATCGTTCTAGTTGCAGGCCAGCCGGCGGGTAGTGCGAAGAAACGAGAAGTCAAAGATCTGGAAAAGAAAGGCGTGAGGGGCGTGGTCACAAAGACTGCGCGGGGCTCTGTGTCGGTAGCCTTGGACCAGGATCGCGATGAGGAGCCTACAGGCCGCCTATGGATTGTGAAGTTAGCTGATGAGGTCACATACAAACGGTACAGACCCCAGATTTGATCATGGATCCCGCTAGCTTCTCTTGTATCTCTCTAACATCCTGCAGAATGACCCAGACTATGGAAAGAATGGGGAAGATGACAGAGAGTGACTACACTCCATTCATGAGAGTTCTATTTGGCCTGTCTAGTCCAAGCCCTATAGCTTCTATTCCATCAACCAGCGAAGGAAGTATCGAATGGATTGACGGGAGTCTGAACGACTCCCAGAAAGACGCGATTCGTTTTGCCCTTGGATCTCACGAGATAGCCCTAATTCATGGTCCTCCAGGTGTATGTGCCCTGTAATACACATTATCTGATACTAAAATGTACATTAACACTAGCATCACATATAGACCGGCAAAACTCATACTCTAATTGAGCTTATCCTGCAAATGATCAAGCGCAATCAACGTATTCTTGTTTGTGGTCCGTCCAACATCTCCGTCGACAACATTGTGGAGCGTCTAGCTTTCAACAAAGTGCCCATGGTTCGGCTCGGCCACCCCGCCCGTTTATTGCCTTCTGTCTTGAACCATTCGTTAGAAGTGCTCACTCGAACTTCGGAAGCAGCTGCCATCGTTCGTGATGTGCGGTCTGAGATGGACGCCAAGCAGGCTTCTATTCGCAAGACTCGGACAGGCAAAGAGCGCAAGCAGATCTACGCTGAACTCAAGGAGCTGCGTAAAGAATACAGAGATCGTGAGCGTAAGTGCGTCTCAAACTTGATTAGAGGCAGCAAGGTCGTTCTAGCAACACTGCATGGTGCCGGAGGCTATCAGTTACGTGATGAACGCTTTGATGTCGTGATCATTGACGAAGCCAGTCAAGCTTTAGAGGCTCAGTGTTGGGTTCCATTGCTATCTGCTTGTAAAGTCGTGTGTGCTGGTGATCATCTTCAGCTGCCTCCAACTATCAAGTCGAACAACTCCAAATCTCCTACCGCTTCCAAAAAGAATGCATCTGAACCTACTGAGAAATTTGTTCCAGTTGGTAGTCTAGAAACTACGTTGTTTGACCGCATGTTGGCATTACATGGCCCGGGCATCAAGCGCATGCTCACTACCCAATATCGTATGCATCAAGCCATCATGCAGTTCCCATCTGACGAATTGTATGAATCACAGCTGATTGCAGCTGAAGCGGTCAAGGGGAGATTACTAAACCAAATCCCCAATGTAGAAGACTCAGACGACACTAATTGCCCAGTCATCTTTTTCGACACGCAGGGCGGAGACTTTCCAGAAAAAATCGAAGATGATGGAGAACAAGGCAAAGTTAAAGTCCGGAGTCTTACAGGCGAAAGTAAGAGGAACGAGATGGAAGCCGCTTTGGTAAAGAGTCATGTCAAGGCACTCGTTGAAGCAGGTGTGAAGTCAGAGGATATCGCTATAGTTACTCCATACAATGCTCAGGTTAGCTTGCTATCCTCGCTCAAAGAGCTATATCCTGGAATTGAAGTCGGAAGTGTTGATGGGTTCCAAGGACGTGAAAAGGAGGCAATTATTGTAACACTTGTCCGCAGCAACTCTGAAGGCGAAGTAGGGTTCTTAGGTGAAAAACGCCGTCTAAATGGTAGGTCTTCGACTATAACTCCGCTATCAAGCAACAACTATTGACATGAACAGTCGCCATGACACGACCGAAACGAAGCTTAACGGTCATCGGAGATTCAGAAACCATCAAGAGGTATGTTTACTTCCATTTCTCTGTCTAGGCTTTGAGTGCAATACCATACTAGGTATAAACTCTTGAAACACACTCAACTAACGGCCAACTTAGAGGAAGCAAGTTCTTGAAAAAGTGGATGGACTATCTAGAGGAAAACGCAGACCTCAGATATCCTGATGTGTCAGAGATTCAAAAGCAGTAACGGTATCTAACTATGGGGTTACTAGAGTGACATCCATCTATCTAGTTTATCAACTTGCGGTCTAGCTTATGCAAATCTATGTCCAGCGTTCGAAGTATAACCTCGAACGCGATGCTCCAAATTTCGGTCTATACAGTACACGGTGCCACAAGTTATTGAGTTGCCAATCTCAAGTCGTCACAGCACGCTGCAATATACTATGGCACACAAAATGACAGATACAAACACATTACGTAGTAGATGCGGCTTTCTAGCTATAGTTTATTAGAAACTTTGATCAACTAAGTTTCGCTACAGTGGCTCGTTTTGCATCGTCTGTAGCTGTTGGCCTAGATGATAGTAGAGATGCAATAGAAGGGGCCCTCAAACCCAGAAAACTGTCCATGCTGAGGATAAGAAACTTTTCTCGATATCACTACGATATTATACTTGGAATCTGTAAGGTTATCCAGGAAGCATTTAGTCTTAGGTATAAGGAGTAGTAATATCTCAAAATTTAATGTCTCATACCAGTCGTCTATTTCCATGGTGCCATACTAGGGTTATAGACTTATTAGGGTACATACAATCATTATATTTCCTATTTAGGAAATCTCACCGGAGTGTCACAGACTCTATCTTTAGTCATCGAACCAGCGACGTGACAGAATTGTTTAACAAAAGCTACGGTCAGGAGTAGCGCTGTCTATAATGAAGTTCAATAAATTTTTACGGACTTTTGCACAGAAATATAACACTCGTCAGTAACGTAAATCGAGCCCAAATGAGCCTCAAGGAATAAAATATTTTGTGGATGTACTACTAAAAACATGCATTTGAGACTTTGAGACACGCAAATACTACGGCAACAAAGGTAGAAGAGGAAGAGACAGAGGAAGGAAGCCAAATAGTTGGTGATCGGAGCAAATGCCCCGGCTGCAGAACTCCGTTACCTCAGACATGTCCCTGTTATGAATCAAATCCGTCCAAGCGGAGAGAGGTTCTGCGCGGGCAGATACCCAGAATTATAAACTACGAGAGATTGTCAAACACGGAAGAACAGCTGCTAGTTGAGGAAAGTAAACTAGCAAGTGAGGCAAAGTTGTTTCGAGACAGTGTGGAAGAAGATAGAATGAATTATTGTTGTCTTTGAGTCTATTTATGTACGTCTCCAAAGATGATACAACTAACACTGCAAATCTTGATTCACGAACAGATAATGGCATTGTTCCCTATTTGTTTATTCTATTGTAAAGTACAGCTTAGGATTAGCACTTTGGTTCTCTACCTCACTGGAACTTATCTAACTTCAAATAGGTATGTCATAGCATAGCGGGGAAACCCTCCGTTCTAATGCAATGTTTCCATGAGTCCAAAGCTGAGTAAAGGATATGATATCACGTATATATGCACCGATCAGTCAGTGTATTAGCGCCTGCAGTAAGATTCGTGATAGCCAATACAAAAACGACTATCACCTGCAAAGCCACCCGCTACTTCCAACAATATGCGTACAGACGAAGCATATTGCATATGCTGACTATAGTAGTCTCGATCAGTATTACAGTTTTCACTAGACTTTTGCACAGCCTCTTTCTCTTTAAATCCACAAATGACGGGACTGCAAGTCGATTTGAACTAGAGCATCATATGCCACCAAGGCCACCCTCTTTTACTTGATCCTTCGCTAAACTCTTTCCAACGACAGTATAGAATATACACTTTACAAGTACTGGCCATAGAAACAAATCATAGCACTCGTGATGATTAATTCTTATAGTTATCACGATTGTTTGGTCAGTGCCAGCTAGAGTCTCCCAAAAAAGCATATCAAGCAATGCAATAGTAGCAGACTTCCTCCCTACAGCTAGTGTCCCCCCTATTTGGTACTAAGCTTACGTTGATAGTTTCGGGTGGGCTATGTGATCGCCGTTCGCTTGTGTCTCAGCGTCGTTCTGAAATAGATTGATAGCTAGCACGCATGCCCGCTGATGCACCATCATAGAATCGAAAAAAAATGCTCTTCTTCTCTCTTTATCAATTGTTAGTTTCTAAATTGGGGCGCGTAGTAGCAAGCAAGAAGGTCTCGAAGTCAACCTCGTAGGAAGCTTTCTCAGATTCCATAAAGGATGCGTGTACATCATACAAGTAGATAAGTACCTTCTACTTCTCGATACTTCAGAGCTCGGACCACCACTTACTAACACATATGATATCACCCTAGGCCGAGCCAGAAAGGACATCATACAAGCCGGCGTCATACATATACACGCTCGTTGAGCCAACTACACTGCCATTTACTGATCTCACGGCACAGAATTAACAGCCCAAACATATAGCAACAAGAAAGCTAAGTACGGTGACTACGAGGAGAGCGGAGGTGGACACGAAGGGAAATAGCTCATGATTAGATTTTGGTGTTTCGAATGTTTCCAGGTTCACATAAGTTGACAGAGACTATTGTATTAGTAGTGCCCGAATCTGGCCTGTTCGACAAACTAGTAGTATAAGAATGATTAGACATGTCTGGGCGGGGAAAAAATTACAAAGTCGATTATGCGTAACTTTCTAGAACGTCATGCATCGAGAAACAGGGCTCAGTGAATAACATGTAGTTTTAGGGATCAGGTGACAACTAAACTTAAAGCAGTCATGCACTAAGAAAGGTAAATACTATCTATATCTCGTTAATTTCTTCGGGCAACATGCATGGTCGTTATTCTGCACTATTGGCAAGCTATCATTCAAGCAGAGGCGTAGTCAAGTGTGTCGATATTGGACTATGACGAATGAGAAGCAACCAACTCACCGTAACTTGCTTTATACTATCATCTCTTTTTTTCCTATCTGACACCATCATCATGGAAAATCGCAGCCAACAACTTGTTTTACGTGGTATCAGTAAGAAGTCGCAATAAGTCTTTCTACCTCGCTTTACAATGGGACAAAAGAGATGTTATAATGCCTTGAGAAAGACTAAATCGGTCGATCTCTCTAACTCCTAACCAAGAGTAAAGACAGGAAAGAAAAGAAAAAAGCAATACTATCATCATCAAAAGTTGGCTTGGAATGCGTTTGATCACCGAGAGGTTTGATGAAGCTAAAAGTCAAATATTTGCTTTCTTGTTGTTTAGCATCAGCAAGTATCCGTAAACTATTCTACTATGTTGCCCTTTACACTCAATAGTGAAGTAGCTAACTTTCGATAAAGTATCTAGTTGGCTACTATGTACGTTCAGGATCGGGATATCTCTATTCCGATCCTAGTGCGAAAGCGGGGTTGGCATATGGTTTAGGCGTTGGAGTCATATTTCTCATCTTTCTACATTGTTTCACCACTCAGTCAATTTTTTTGCTTGAATAAAGATATCATTAGTTCGTTGGTCTGATTATTCTTCTTCTTTAAGTGAAGGCAACGCGTCTATCGAACTAGTAATCACCAGTAACCGTCAACTAGTCGGATGACAATGAAGTTATCCATACCCCAAAATCTTACAATGATTAATAGTGATGTTAAGCAAGGTAAGCCCTGTCTTGACAGCCAAGGCATACCCGGCATAGACAATTCCTCGCTCTCAATGGCCAGCGATGAGTTAAATTTTATGAATCCTGTGGAGCTAGTTTCGAAAGGCACGTTTTCAACATCTCGACTACAACGTTCGCTTTTGTACAGATTCAGGAGCAGGTATGGCTATTGGTTAGGCGTAGGTCATGGCGTTTCCGCTAAGCCATTTATGACAAAAGATCGGCGTTTACATATAGAGACGTAGTATCAGCTTGTAAGTCAACAAGATATCTGTGTCTTCTTTTTCTTATCTTTTTCACGAGTAGACTAGTGCTGCAAACTTATTGCGAGCTAGTCGTGGCAAAGTTGAGACCTGCACGGATATTACAACAGAGAATGCAGTGGTCATCTCGCAGCTAGTGATAGCAATAACAGCTGAATCAGTGATGCCGGAAAGAAATTACCAGCGTTGGATACGACTGGACTCTCAAGCCTAGTCTAAACGGTTGCCTATCGTTGCCTAGCTTGTACTGTGCTTGATACTCGGTAGTACTTTCATTGGCACCGCGACCGGATATCCTTACAAATTTACGTAGTACTACACTCAGGACAGCAATTTGTGACAGCGTCTCTGTCATCGTCAGATCGCAATCAATACAAGACGCATGTGTTCTGGATGGACCACAGAATAGCTGCAGAACCAGGAACAAGACAAGACCCTGTTTATTTTAAGGTAGCGCCCGAGGGTAAGAATCCCTCAGAAGAAGCTCTCTATTATATCCTGTCCTTAGATAACATACTAGGCATAGTCTCTTCCAATATTAGTTAGTCTACCCCACGACAGTGCTCAGAACAGCCTTGTGATAACTTTTCTTCTTTCTACTTTCTTCCTGTTGCAACTAAAGAGACACTTGTTGCAGCAACTCCGTGTCAAGCAAGATAGATCCCGCAAAAAGACCCCAAACTTAGTAGTCCACTCATTATCAGCGGCTAATATATGTGAACCAGTCGTAAAACAGGGCAGACACGGAGAATCTGTTGAGAATTAAGTTCAGGTAGTCCTAGTTCTATCGCCTCCTTTAATATCGAAAAGAATAGAATCTGAACCTGAAACTGAAAGACCGGAAAATATTGCCCGACGAAGAAGTTCAAAGCTCACCACAAAAAAATTACGCCATGCGTGCGGTGAAAGCTTCTCAGCGACCGGAATAAAGAATAATTGGCTTCTAAGAAAAGGATGGTTTCTGACGGTAAGGATTCAAGAGTTCGTCCGGAAGGGGCTGTCTATAGAAGCACCGTTTTAAGACGCTGTCTGGAGTCGTTGCTGTGAAACGCTTTGCGCAAATACCAATATAGTCATGAATATAACACACAGTTTAAAAGATGTGGGAGAGAGAGCATTATTTTACGAATCTATAGATATGAAGATCATCAGATAGCATCCAGCCTCATGGGCTAAGTCATTATGATAATCAAGGTGGAGGACAGTCCGAGAAAGAGGAAAACAGTTTCGATAGGATGAAAGCCGACTTACTTTGGTGAATTGGATAATAAGGCTAAAGAGTATAATCAAAAAGGAACTAGAATGCAAGCGAAGCTGGCAGCAGCACTCAGAAACAGCACGCGACAGGCTAACCCCAGCTTCCACGCAGCGCACATACCTCTTCTCGGGCGTCTTGCGTCTTATAACGATAGTGATGGGTGAAATAGCAACCATCAATGTCTGGTTCGTTCAAGTGCCGTCCCGATACAGACACTTATTCTGAAACCGATAGTCTGCACAAATAAGGTCAGCGGGCAGCTTGTTATGGCAAGTCAACTAGCTATGCGCTTGAAGACTGCAAGCTCATGGATGCGTAGTATGTAGCGATGGCATGACTCCAGATAGAGCTTTCCCGCCTCTTGGCTTGTACATAGTATATTCCTATGATGTACTAAGATTAAGCAGTCTAGATGCTGCATTTCTGCGAAGTATGTATATCTTGGTACATGCATATGCTGAGGCTGACTAGCTTTACTCCCCTCAATGACAGTGAGCCCACGTTGCTCTACATTCACGATGCATCTTAACCCCACAGTGTGGCAAGTTATCAACATGTGAGTGCATCGTTCTGGTTTGCTATTTGCTGGACTTAAACTGGCAGCAGAGACACACAGGATCCATAATGCATAGGTAGCATTACATGTTAACTAATACCACACCAAGCTGCCCCTCTTGAGGGGGCACCGAGAAAAGAAGAAAAGAAAGGAGGGTCTATATGAGCCGGAGAGTGGATGTTGTATGATAACGTAGTGTTTACTAGACACTGTTCATAAGGAAAGATATGCTGAGTGCAAAGGAAAGCTATTACTAGTATGTAGGGTTTGTCTGTGACCCTTGCTGCTGCAATGATATTTTACCTTACAAGTCATTAATGGTTAACTGGTATCACTAGGTATGATATTAGGGCCCTGCTCTCGTGCATGAAAGTGGCAGCAAGTGTTATTCCTTGCAGTCGTTTGTTGAAGTAAGGAGTAGCAAGGGTTCACTTATTTAGTGGATGCTTATGATAAACAAATGGTTCAAGTGATCTTGTAGTCAAGTTTGTTAATAGTATGTATATTGACAGATATTAGTAATGTTCGGATAATTATATATTTTCAACTTGATCATAGTGCCTGGATTATCTTTCTTCAACAATAGCTATAGTGATGGGATACTCGTTCATTGAGTTAGCCTAGCTAATGAGTCTGCCTGTCTGATGGGGCCGAGGGTTTACGTTGGGAGCTTGGTCGCGAGTAGGTACTATTTACTAACCCTACTAATAGGGTGTACAGACTATAAACAATCAACTGCGTCAAAGCCAAATCAGCGACGCTAAACATGCTTTTACCGGCCGTCAATGGGTAATCGTGACTTGCGTTTAGAAAATATTATGATAACGAACCGATTACTACAATATAAACTTGAGAGATTGCACGTAAGCAGACATGGAATTGGAAACAGTACAGTGCCACAGAGGCCAATGGCCTTTAAGGCGTCTTATTAGATATAAAATCTGGCTGGACCAGAGGAACGCACCACGTAGAAAGGGCAGCCTATCGACGATGATAGTAAAGAAAATGGCGAACTGTGATAGCCTGGATGGGTAGAATCAGTAAGCGAACTTTGACATTGGTGAAGGATAACGAACCTTGGATGAAGTTATGAAGCAGGGCCGCCGACTAGGGGACTAGACTAGGTAGCGAGGTTTCTTATAGCTTGACATAGTGAAGGACGACTCACCAGTACTGTAGATGAGATGGATGGGCTCCGCAAACTCCATGCAATTGATGGAAATATGTGGTTCCATGTAACCTCTGGATGGGTAGTGCTGTGCCTTGAATTTGGCTGGTGTTTCCTAGAGCCCATCTTGTCCATCCAAAGATCCCGCTCCAGAGATTTCGCTATCGTGTGGGTAGCGTCCCTAGCTTGTATCTCATCTTTGTTGTTTCTAAGGCCTGCAGGAAGAAGCAAGAGAGATGCAAGACGAGCCCCAAGCAACTAACGATGAATTGTTTAAGTATGGCCTGGCTGCCGCTATGATATCGCGAGATCAACTATGCTTCCTTTTTTGTTTTCTTTTCCTTCCGTTCTCTTTGCTTCTGCTGTCTATCCATCTCTTAGTAAGCCAAGCTCCAGGTAGCAGCTTTGATAACAGACCTGTAACTTGTAACAGTAACTTCCTCTGGAAGCAAAGAGACTCATTTATCGTTCTTTCTCTTTTTTTTTTTTTTTTTATAAAGCTTCTCTTCGTGGACCGGCCCGGCTAGACCGTATCATTATTCTTAATTCTTGAATTCCCAATTTTTTTTTTCATTTTCGGCTTTTATTCTTTCTTTTTAGATTTGCCAGCTTCATCCTCCTTCCTAGCTTCATTTCATCAGACTCTATTACTTGACTAGCGCGCTTGATCGTGACGTGCGTTTGTTTAGGTTTTCAGCCTTCTTCGTCATTCTTTTTAAGCATCGTTTTCCTTGTTTACTTTCACTTCCGTTGCTCGCTGGCCTTGCTTTGTCCATTTCTTCCCTCATTTCCTCATTGTCTCATAGCTTTAAAGCTTCCTATATAACCCTTGGCTTCAAGACAACGCACTGACACTGGCTTCACAACATTGCACAGCTTCATTCTTACGTCTCAGCATTTAGGAACGTGTTTTTCCACCTCGACAGGTCCCTTCTATTTCCTCGCATCACGAGCCTTATTGTCTGTTCTATTTCCATTCTGGTTGTTTCCACACATACCGCAAAAAAAGGAATCCTTCCAGACGCTCCCACGCCTCACAGCATTGAAGCGCATTGAATCTCGAGACCAGGGTGTGGTTCATCTTTACTGCTGGCTTCGGTTCTTGTTCCCTCCTTTGCACCCCCCAGTGTACAAGTTATCTTTTTTGCCGCTGCACCATACGACTGTGAGCTAGACTGTAAAAGTCAAGAAAAGGCTCGAACTTCTGTCCCGATATTGCAGCCCAAGAGTTGAGAAGATCCCCGTTGGAGCACCGACAAAGTGTCATTTGAGAGCTTTGTTCATATAATACGCTGGCCCTGCCTGGTCACGGTCTACCATCTTGCTTTGTTCAATTGCCTTCAAAGTTATACTGCCTCTACTACAATACTTCGGCGGCAAGTGCCGAGTCCACAAACATTGGCTTTCCCTTTATTCCATCGACATCTCATTCATATTATATCATTTTCTTGTTCATAACTCACTGTCCCCGTAAGTGATCGGGCTTTGTTGCGATCCCTTACGCCAGGCCCTGATTGCCATATCTTCCAGCTTATTGCTGTTACTTACTGACGTTTGTTCGTCGTTGCCACTCTTTTTGATTTGTTTACTTTTCTTCAATATTTTTTTTTCATATCTCCACTCGTTCTTTCTTCCATTATTTTTCCTTGATTCTTTTCTTCTGTCTCATATACCCAACTCATCGATATACTGCTAAGAAAAGACTTCGGGCTGCAAAGACTAGTCTAGTTTCATCCGTATCTATATTTGCAGCAACTTGAGCGTCAACTTACAACAACATTCTACACAAGTAACGGCAATAAACGATGCCTGCCAAAACGCTATTTTCTAGAAGCAGCAACGGCGGTAGCCGACAAAAAGCGATGGCTTCTATCCGCGGCAAGATTTCTGCGCCTATTCCGTTTCCGGACCCTTTGGACGATGAATACCGCTCTAACAGCCCAATGGTTTCACCTACAGCTACTGCCATACCACAGGCTGTGACGACGCACACTGCATCTGTGATCTCTCCAACTGTTGTTTCTATGACGATACCAGAAGGCCAGACTTTGAGTAGACCAATTGTGCCAAATGCTATGCTGCTCCAAGCACAAGACGAAGCCATTGCAAACGGCGCCGCTGCAATTCCCCAAACTAAGACGAAGTCTCTACAACCTTTATCTTCACATTCATCTTCACCAATTCCGCCGCCAATTGACATATATTCTTCTGCGCCTGCCCATAACTCTTTCGATATCCTTGCCCGGGGCCCTCTAAGTGCGCCTTTGCCTGTGCCTTCCAATATGCATTCATACAACCGCCCACTACCATCACCATCACCATCGGCAGTGATGCCTGTAGCCGTTGGTGTGGTGCCAGTTCATGGCCGTAGCTTCTCGCAGAACCATATAATTCGCGAAGGTGCCGGCTCCCACTCAAACCCGCGCGGCCGCCCCCCACTATCGAGTGCTATCATTCGTACCTCGGCTGCTATCAGCATTGGAACAAACAATACTTCCAATACTAATAGCACTATTACTAGTGGTGGCACTACCTTTGTGCCGACACATGTTTCGAATGGATCTTCTGTCAAAAGCCACGCCTACACTCAAAGCACTGGACAGATTCCGCCGTCACCTTATCCATTCCCAAGCAATGTACCACAGAGAAAGAAGAGCACTTTGCGATCTGCAATTGGCAGAATATTTGGCAAAAAGCGTGGCGCAAAGCAAAGCCACACCCCTCAACCTTCAACGTCTAGCTCTCCAGTGCCTGGGTTTAAAAATGCTGTGCAGGTATGTTTCAACAGAGTCTTTACAAAACTGCTGATAGGACTATCTATTAACACTTTTATGCTGTAGCAGATACAACAACACCAAACGCAAGAGCAATCCCCCCCAAATGTCCAACAAAAATCACCTGGCTTTGGAGAACCAAAGCGCTCGTTCTCAATGCCTATTCAGGAAAGAGATGGCGAGCGGGATCGTGCCCTTCGCTCACATTCTATTGACCCGCATGATGTTGTAGCTATTGAGAGCGCTCGTAACTCTATAAGTTTGGAATCATCACAAGCACTGCAGCATCTACAAACCCATATCCAGGCGACTGATAAGGCACAGAGACCTGGTATCGACCAGGTATCTATCTCTGCCAAACGGCGCGCTGCTAGTATGGGTGGTGATTTCTTCATTGCTCCCCGAACCTTCTTTGGCGAACCGAGTGGACTTTCACCTAGACCAACAAGTTCTCAATGCCGCAGTAGAACACCGCGCGAAGACGATGAAGAGTATCTCGGCACAGGAACTGGAATAGATGTTGGTATGGGCTCTGGTCTGCGGCACAATGTGCATGGTTCTGCTATTGGAACCGCTATCACTAGTCAAGATATCCTTCGAAATCGTCGGCGCTCACGATCTGTGCCTGGCTTGGTTCTTAATCTGGCCAACGAGGAAAGCTCTATTCGCCGTCGTAGTGATGAGATTCGGTATTGGCGTCAAAGCTATGCTGGTACCTTTGTTCATTCGCCCACATCAGACGGTGGACCGCTCACCGGTGACCTTCCTCCTGACCCGCAAGATGATGGCGACGAAGACCGGGCAAATACACCACCGAAACCTTTTGATTTTGGCTCTATGGCTACTATGAAGATTACTGAGGCGGCCACATTGGAAAATCGCGTTGGCGATATCGAGGGTCGTGTCGGGCGCTTAGAGAAGACTGTTCACAGCTTCCATCACGTCATGCCCGGTTTCCGCTTGATAGACGACGATGCATCGCAGAACACTGTGCTTGCAGTTCCAACACATAATAGTGTCAACAACAGACTAATCAGTGGCCTCAGCTCATCTGATGCACACACCCTTCGGCCGCCAAGCTCTCGCCAATCTCAAGACTCCCACATGTCCTTTGGCCAAGCCCCAACCTTTATCGGTTCTCTCCATGCTGCACCCGCACCGCCCCCTCGGGCTCTTACTCCTAAGATCAGCCGGAGTAATATGTCTGCAGCTACCACTGCAGTTACGGCACATGGAGCCTCGCCAACCATTGGCATAGAGCAGTATAGCAAGCTTCTGGCATTGCTCGAGACGGAGCGCACTGCACGTACAGCCCTCGAAGCTGAAGTTCGTCGTCTAGCGCGCGCTTTGAACATGGCTAGTGCATCTGCGGTCCCCTTGAACGCATCGATTTCCGCTATGCCGTTAGCTAGTAGTGCACCTACTACACGCAACTTTAGTCTGCGTCATCCGGCAACATCGCCAAATGCCAACAATAGAAGCACCTATGACCATACGGATGATGAATCTGATGAAGAAGTGAATGACCGCACAGGGTCCAACTATGCGGAAGATACGACATTCATTCCTGGAGACGGCGATCTTATCTCCATGGTTAGCCACGAGAATCCTAGTGGCGGCGACGTGCTTAGAGATGAAGAGACAAGTAATCGCGGACTGCGAAAGACGTCACGCACGTTGTCGCTGAGTCAATTGACACAGGGCACGAAACCCCGCCAACAACAGTTGAGCGAAAAGCAACTGGAGTATGATGTAGCTGATGAGAGTCAGCTACTAAGCATGCATCAGCGTACGCTGTAAAGCCTATTCCGTTCATACAAACTACTTCCTCCAGCGGCCTCTCGTTTGCAGGCTGAGCTAAGTGCTTCCTTTAAATTTTTTTTTATATATCCAATGATACCCCATTATTTACTTTCTATTTTTTTTTCATTATTATTATTGTTATTATTATTATTCACAGCAATCATCATTGGTTTGATTTGATATGCACGAAATGGCTAGTTGAACAGAACGTCAACAAGTGTAGGTGATATTAAAACTACGTTGTTCTGCTCTTTACTGGGCATTCATCATCTGTATACCATATACTCCTCAGCATGTCAAAATGTTACTTGACGATAGCGAGCAAGCAAGCGAGATTTTTTTTTTAATTAATAAAGAAATACATATATTTTCCTTTCACACGACTATATTTGTTTATCTTTTCGAGATAGAAGATATAAACTGCAGTAGTTGGAGTTGCATAACATGTTGCAGAGCCGAAGCTAAATAGAAACGCTAACCATGGATATCTCAAAGTCATGTTCCACGTCTCGGGCCATCGGCGTTTCCCTTTATCGCCGTGGGGACCAATGTATTACGTTGGACTGATTTGAGGATGATTGTCGGGTTGTTTTTCTCATCTTGACTTTGCTAGTTGGCTTTATCATCAGTGTCTTCCATAGAAACAATGGTCACATGCAAGCAAAGTACAGAGTCTAGTTAGCGTGGTGAGTTGTCTTTGTAGTGCGTCCGTAGTACGGAGATTAGCTGACAAAAACACAAGAAGGAAGGGTTTGTCAGGCTTAGGTTAACGTTGGAGTTCTCATGAGAAGGGAGGGGGAATCTGGCTTATGCCTTTTGATACTTACTATATCTCCCCTGGTTTTCATTTTCAAGCCCTGATAGCAAAAAATAAAACATCGTGTATGCTGTGTCTCTATTATTGATCAACATCGATGCAGAGAATATGTGCTGTTTTATGAGCATAGATAGTGAAAAGTAGAAACCCCGACTGAATTAAACCATTGAGAACAATGCATGATTCAGAATAATATAATATAAGAAAAAACTAAACAACAAGGCTGTCCTTTCTATGGCTTCCCGCGCCATTAATCGGCTGGCCATCGTATCACCGAAGGTTATGATTTGATATTATTGGGGTATCAGACGTAAGTCTAGTGTGAGAAACAGAGTCTTTGGCTGTACATGATGACATCAAAAGGGCAAGATCTTTTTACATGAAGTGGTGTCTTTTTTGGTGGGTGAGTTGACAATGTTTAGCGTATTTCTATAGAGGCCCTCATTAAGTGTGATTTCATGTAACTGTAGTACACGCACAAAGAGCGAACCCGTGCGTGGGAGTTCATATGATTGGCAGACCACGAATAGACAATAGCATGATTTGGCGGGTGTTCTGCGGTGATCATAGAGCGAGGATCAGTTCATGAACGGGCAGACGATATAGATAGGTGGAAGAGGGGGGGGGGGGGGGGGGGGGGGAAGGGGGCCTGTCTCTTGGTGTCTAATGAGCACGTTTGAGCTTGAGCGACCGCTCTTTGTAGTAGTCATGTGTGAGAAAGCACAATGAAAACAGCGACACAGCGTCGAGGACACGGTATAGGAACAAAAAGAACTACTGGAGATGCTAGCTTGAATACAAAATCGCATGTATATTACAGGCTGTACTGCGTGTTTGGGCTGCAAGTGTCTGGTAGGCTGATAGAACTTGCGACTAAGCTCATGCGCAACTTAGTCATCTTTCTGCTTCAACTGATATTCTCTTTAAATAGAAGAAGTGCATATACAGAACGTACACACACAGAACGTACACACAGCAGGAAAGGCTTAGTAGTTTGCTAAACCGTAGTGTGTGTGTGATTCTATAGTATAACTGCCGCTTATTAACAGACACAATAATTCAAGGTTGCCGCCGAATGCATCACATGGGTCTACTAGCAAATCGACAGGAAGGAGCGTGTGCTCATTCTCCAACAAGACGTCACAGTCACATTGCACACCCAAAGATCGCACCTTTACCTGTTTGATACTTACTGTTTTGAATGCTCTGTTCGCCATTCAACTGGGGAGTTTTTTATTATTTAATTATTTTATTTTTATTTTATCTTGAGAGTTGTGGTACTTAAGAGTGGCCGTGGCTGAGGAAAGAGGATGATGAGATGGGGTCAGAAGGAGGAAGCCAATACAACGGCCGTGATTAAGGTGATTACGGGAGCTGGGATTGTGATTGATTATGATAGAAGACGGAGTATGGTGATAGCGAGCGGATCTGGAGTTAAAGCGAACAAAAAGATTAGTTCGTTTACTTATCTCCAATTTTTTTTTATATATCAAGGGACAGCGCTCAAAGTTGCAGGAGCAAAGGCAATCACTATCGTGGGCCTGAGATTGCACAATCGTCTAGAACTAGGGCGGAGGTCACGACCACCAATGATTTTGTCCAACAAGAGAATCAAGACGTTGCTGCGTCGAACTTGGAGGAGTCTTGGCGGGGGGAGGGGGGGTTGATTGCATAAGTATTATCACCGTGCATGCGAGTAGATACATGGAGACATAACACTGTTCATAGGCGGCTTTCAGCGCTGGTTTGGGAAACTCATAGCGCAGTGAGCAGGGATCAATGCAGTACCTGGGCCGTTTGGAAACTAGACTTCCGCACTGTTGCGGTACTTGATAAGCTTGGTAACCCTGGTTCCAAGTTGAATGTTTCCTTTCCCCCCTTGCTCCTGTCTGATAGCGAATGCGATAATTCAAGAAGCAGAAGAAGAGGACCAAACATGTTTAGACTATATAGAGCTGCGTAGTAGTTGACAATGCTGGGCTTATAGCGGTCTTTCTGGTACTGACAGCAGAGCGTTGCTCTATGACCTCAGGGGGAGAGAGCAGCAGCAGAGCAGGGCATCAAAACATAAAGGCAGGCGCAGGCGGACTTACGAAGGTGCGCAGGCGTAAGCGCAATGAAAGCAGCATAGACAACACAACATGCCTCGTCGCCCCAACAAGAAATGTTGTGGTAACGCTTAGAAAGGGAACAGACTAGCAAGTACCGTTGGTATGGTGGCGCCGGCACAGCGATACTTGCTTTGTTTCTCATTGTCTTCTTGCTTGTTGCGCAGATAGATAGACAAGATGGGCCAAGTGAGCAAGAACAAAGACCTGCTGCGTTTGCTTGGACAGAAGGGTGGAGGAGTCCGCGTGCCTGTTACAAGCGCCTTATGGAGGCTAACTATTAAAAAGCAAGCAACTGCTTTGTTATACCTTCTGGCGTCTTTGAATAACTGTGCCGGCGCTTCTATCGATCGCAAGCTGCCTCTGCGTTCTTTTTAGTTCCTATGTTCCAATATTTGTTCCCGTGAATCATTTCTATTTTTCCCTTGCTTGTTTTCTATTTCTTCTTTTTCTTCTTTTGCTTCCCAGTTTCTCTTTTCCTTCCCTTTCTCCGCTCCCTGCAATTTTGCAAGAATCTTATCAGCCAGCGCCTCTATCCGGGCAGAGAACGAACCGCTCTTATCAGCAAGCCTCTCTGTTTTGCTTCGTCATCTAGAAAGAAGCTCCGCCAAAGAACGAACACAGTCATCTCTTTCCTCTGCCCATTGCTATCTTTTGCCATCTATTCAGTGTCTAGGTCTTCGTCATTCTTTCCTGTCAACTGCTGATTGTATCTTTGTCCGCCTGTTGCTCAGGCGAACTTCTCTCAACCAAGTCTAGCAATAGAAAGCCTAGTAAAGCGACAACCGTTCCCGTCACACGGCCCGACGCTTCTTATCGTGTCTTCTCTGGTACACCATTTCGCTACTTGATCTTTGCACTCATTTCAAAGTTAAAGACTAGAACTCTTGTCTTAGTAGCTGCAGAAGCAGCTTTGCCGTCATTCTTTGTTCATTGGTTGCAATATAGCCGGCCTGTCCTATATTAGCATCGCTTTCCCCACCCACTTATACGCTTTAAACCCATCACTTATCACTTTGGCCAGCCTCTCTTGATTAATCCCATCCCATCAAAGACGAAGAATTACAGGCATCAAGTAGCAGATATGGACGCTCGCCAGAACCAGCAGCACCCGCAGAACCGCCTGCCTCAGCCCGTACCGCGTTTGCAGGAAAATACTAGTGCCGGCCCGTCATCAATTGCGGACTCTTCACATCGCCACGACGGTAAGTTTGTGTCGTGTGAACCCTCCCCGTAAACAACCAACCCCTGGAATCTGCCAGCTATTAGATCCTCGGGGGTATCGCTCTAGAGCCAAGCCTACCGCCTCCAAGACTAACAGCACTGTTCCCCCCCTTTCTCTAGAATCCTGGGTCGAGATCTCTTCCGAACCGTCGTCGTCATCACTCTCGTCCATCGCCGATGAGATCGTAACTACTGGCCTGCGAGTTAGCAACAATTCTTCCGCGGCCACATCTTCTACCAATCGTCGCCGACGCTCTGCCCCTGCCGCGCGATATCCGTATCATGACATCTCGTCACCTGCAACCACCTTGCGACGCCGGGACTCGGCATCTCGTAGATACAACGCTAGTGACGAAGATGCCCGCGGTGTCATGAGCTCATCGAGTGAGGCACTCATTGCCCCGCGCAACAACAGCGCTAATGCTACATCGGGTACGGTCAGCTTCTCTCCCACTGTCCAAGTGGCAACTGTGCCTGCCGATGAGCATGCCACGACTGAGTCAGAGTCGGACTCGAACAGCAGCGATTTTGCCGAGTCAGACGAAGATGAAGACGACAAGGGTACGGCTCTCGGTGCTCATCCTATCGTTTTCCGTCCCCAACCCAACGCCTTCAACACCGCCGTCCCGCGGGCTTCAGCTAATAGATCCCCCTCATCTCCTCACCCACACAGTGACATTGGCCCGTCCCGTCGCCGCTCTGTGCCATCACCGGCCATGCGAACACACCAGCGCAGTGCCTCTAGTAGCCACTTCCGCTCACCTGGCTTCCACATCGACAACGATGCTGCCCTGCGCGCGTCCCTTAATACACTGCTCTCTTGCGCGGCCGCAGCTCGTGGCCTTGGCCGATCCTCCACGGCAAACTTCTCCTCAGCTGCGCCGCCGCCAGTCTCCACGGCACGACCACATGATCAGATGCTACGCCGTGCACCCCCACCACCTCAGGTAACCAACGGTGGCCCTATGAATCTTCAGATCGTGCCTGAATCGCAGCTTATGCGAAACGATGGAAATAATGGGAGCGGAAACAGCCGTGGAGGAGGCTCCCATGATGAGCCGAAGCGCACCGTTTCTACCACTCAAGCATCTTCTTCTGCTTCAGCAGCTGTGACATCTGCACGACGACGACCATCGCAAGTTATGCGTGACCGAGATGTATCTACACGTACCTCGTCGAGCCGCACAATACCCAGTCATCACCAACATCGTTCCCCGTCGTCACGCGCACACAAGAAGCGACGCGCATCCGTCATCAGTAGCGCTGAAGCATCCATGATGCTGTCGCCCACCGTCCTGTCGTGGGTGGTTAGTGCTGGCGTGGTGGTTCTTGTTTCCGTGGTTGGGTTTGGCGCTGGTTATGTCATTGGCCGCGAGGCTGGACGACAGGAAGGCATGGCGGTACTGAACGCATCAGATGCCGCTGCTTGTGGCGCAGAGGTCGGAAGTAGCGGGCTGAGACGGCTGCGCTGGGGAACCGCCGTCAAGGCGGTTGTGTCATAAGTTTGGTTTCAAGGTTAATGTTTTGCTACTATTCTTTGTCCGGCCTGCCCTATTAGATATACTGGCACACTATTTGCTGGCCTGTTTTTGTCTTGTTCTCTTTCTTGCTACTTCTTGGATTGCGTGATACCCAGAGGTTGTTCTTGTTGACGAACTTGTTATCCGTTTTACCTATTGATATACGTTTCATGCCCTCCCCCCCCCNCCCAATAATTAGTTTCAGATCTTAATGTCATTTCCATATGTTTATTATTCATTTCATTCTGCATCATGTAAATTGAACCTGCTACAATGCTACGAGATGATTATGTTGCTAGTATGAATAAACAATTGCTGATATCTAATAACAATGTGTCTTGCTTGAATTTGATGATACTCCCTCCCTCTTCTTGCTTATTGTCAACAAACGTGACGAGGCGACTGACTATTCAAGGTTCATGCATAAGGTTTCTAATTCTTCATGTATTTCCATGCATAATCACTTGGATGTTGTGTTTATGAGTGTATTATTCTAACATCACGTACAATTTTTTTTTCTTTTTCTTTGATCAGTTTCTAGACATATAAAGATACACATTCTTCTCTTTAGCTATCATAGTTAATAGATACCTTAGATGTAGTTAACGCGACCTCTCCGGCCCCCAGGCAAAGACAGTAGAACACAAATCAAACATGGGTAAAAAGACTAAAGCTGAAGCTATGGTAGATAATGATATGCTATATGAAAACTCCGTTGCAATCCTTAAACCAACGATATTAGCCCTTATAGTACTGATAGATCTAGAGGTACACTGCTGCCACGACTAGCACGATACTTTTTTGGTCCTCCTACAAGCTGCCGTGGGTTTGGGAGCATGCTAACATCTTTGAAATTCCATCTGTCATCGTGAATAACAATTTTCCCTCCATTCCTAGTTCCGTTGACACCATTACTAGGCGTGGATACACTACCGTTGCTCTTGCCGGAGCCATTGGTAGTTAGGATAAAGTTACTCGGGTCGAGCAAGGACCGCACCACTGGTGCAGGAGGGGCAGCTGGTGCAGATACTGGTGCAGATACTGGTGGAGGTGCCATGCCTGGCATGGGTGGAGCAAGCGTAGATGGAGGCGGAGGCGGAGCTGGAGGTGCGCTAGAAGGGCTGTTTCCGGTCGCGCGGAGAGCAGCCTGCATGGCAAAGTTGGGCGCAGGCGGCGCTGTTGGTGGTTGGGCTGGAGGGGCTGCTGCAGGAGTACGGGTTGGCGAGGCAGTAGGAACCGACGGGGCGGCAAAGTTTGGTAGTGGTGGTGCACTGGGAGGTACGGGAGGAGCTGAGGAAGAAGGTACTCGCGGGGCAGAAGCGCCGGGTAGCCTAGGAGCTCCAGTGGCTGGTTTTCGACTGGCTGGCAAAGGCGGAGGCTTCTTTCCTACAGGAGGAGGTGGAGGCTTTGCTGAGGTCGGCGGTCTCGGAGATGGGCGGCCGGGCGCAGACTGTGACGGGGGAGGTGGTGCTGACATTGAAGGGGGTGCTGGAGCAGATGCGGTCGGGATCTTTGGTGCAGAAAATGCAGGTATGGCGGGAGTGCCTCTAGCGGTAATAGAGTCGTTATCGGAAGTATCGCGGCCAGCTAAAATGTAACCGTCAGGTTAGCACTCACAGCAATCTTTCATATTGAGATTGAACTTACTATCAACACCTCCGCGCTTGCGTAGCTTGGGCATTCCACCTGCAAAGAGACCGCCAAGTTGCATCGGGCCATCATTACTATTCGACACCTTGTGGCCGGGCGCGTCGGCTTTGCTGTTGCTTCTTGAGTGGTTGGCAATCGCTGCGCCAATGCCGGGGACTGGAGGGGCGTTGCCAATAGTAGAAGCTTTAGCAAGCCCAGGAACAGGAGGAGCGCCCCCTATCATAGGCCCGCCCTTATCTACTATTTTTCCAACCGTAGGTGCCGATCTGTCGTTTGTCACGGCCTTCTTAAGCGTTCTTCCCTTAGTGATGTCTGATAGTAGAGCACCCTACGCAGAGTCATGTAGCGTTAGTATACATGTGCAGTAGCTATTTAAGCTTCACCATATAAGTGCCAGACTCACACGTCCAACACCACTACTAGGCGGCTTCATAGGACCACCAGGCGGAGGAGGTGGTGGTGGAGGGGGGCCACCCATTCCCGGTGGAGGGGGCGGCGGCGGAGGCGGAGGAGGAGGCATGATGCCAATGTCGAGATATGAATGTTTGTTTACTGCGTGTTTTTGTAGAAGACTGCGGCGTTCGGGGTTGGACGAAGAGGTTTGTGTGTATGTACGGGAAGATTGAAGCGAAACTTAGATCGGTCGAATAGCTGGAATTTCAAGCGCCGTGAACGCCGGACGATTAGCTACCACGTGCAATAATGACCAGAATCAAGGTGATTGCTGAAAGGCGAGGCACTAGTTTATGGCTTGATGATGTACGCGAGAGGAAAATAAAGCGCCGAGTTTGAAGATGACTTTGATAAAAGAATACGAGAATAGAAACAAGGACAAGATACAACCAGCGTGATTCGAAGCGCTCTGTCTGGAAGAAAATGTTCTGGAAAGCCTTGTTTCCGTCATCAACCAGGCGCTAGAAACCTAGAAAAAACTTGGAAAACACCAAACAAGTCCCTGTAAAGGCCGCCAACAGAAGTTAAGCCTGCTTTAAAGTGGGCCCTTCATGATGTAGGCACCCAGAATAAACTGCAGGTAAACTAGAAAGAGCTCATCTGCCGGCGGGCTAATGAAGGTTAACTACCAAAGCGGGATTCGCGATCATTTCCTGCGCATTCTCGTTGCCCGCTGAGAATTTTACCGGTCATTTTTCGAGCATCATCATCAGCATCGCATATGCAACGACTGCTCCGCCTAGCTTCTGCCTGAACAGCCTGATATTTGTATATGCTTTTGAGAAGCACTTGTCTACTTTCCCCATTGCTAACCTCAGAATACAATGCAACGTTCAGCTAGGCTCAAGGCTGCAATATCGCAAAGGGCTACCTGTGCTCCTATTTGTACGCAAGCCGCGGCTGCCTTTGTCCCGTGCTCTCATGAACGCTCTCATGAACCATCGAGATTGGCTCAACGCACTGTCAGATTGGCTCAAGGCTCTCTGTCCAAAGTTGTGAGATTCTACAGCACCGCTGTTGCCCCTCCTCAAGATGCCATTCCCGCCGAGTTTCAAAAGGTTCTATCTCTAGTCGACCGCACGGAAGCCATGTTTTTTGCCTGCGAGAACATTCCAGATGAACAGTCAGTCATGACTGCCCTTAAGTCTTGTCTGACTGCTGCCAAGGCCATGACACCACGCATAGTTCAAGACAAGAAGCAGGAAAGCGCGAGTCTGCTCAACATTGATGACAAGTCCAGCCAGTCCGCGGACCGGGCAGCGGCCTCCCAAAGCAGGCTCCTTAACAAGATGGTCCAGCGGGTTTCCCAATCAGCGTTCAATATCTTGTCTTCTCCCAATGTTATCATCACAACGTCACTGCTCAACCAGTTCATCGAAGTTCAGTCAGAGCTGGGTCAAGCAAGGCATATTCCTGATGCACTGCAGATGTTTAGCTCCAAGCCTTTACCCGTCAAAACTAAAAATGGAATCGTCTACAAGAAGCAGAACCCGAACCGGCCGTCTGCTGCTATCCAAGAAGACATTGCCGCATCTGCCCTCAAAGTAGCCATAGCCGTTAAAGATCTTGATGCAGCTCTTGGCATCGTGGATGTATGCTATTGCTCAATGCCCTTCTATTTACGCAAGATCATCACCCGCTGCACCACTCCTACGTTGGCGATATCGCTGATCCCGCCAACGTCCTATGGCATTGCACACTCCTTTGCCCAGTACAACTCGTCCATTGATCCAACTTTAGCCACTTCTTTTGCCTTCATGGGCATCATGTCTTATGTTGGCTTCACTGGATTCATGGGAGTTGTTGCTCGCATGTCAATCATGGACCATATGCAGCGCGTGACTTGGATCCCAGGTACGCCTATGCGTAAGCGCTGGCTGAGAGAGGAAGAGCGCGCGGCCATGGACAAGATTGCGCTCTCTTGGGGCTTCCAAGAGGTTTGGAAGCATGGAGAGGAGAGCGGGCCTGAGTGGGAGGCTCTCAGAGAGTATCTTGGCTTGAAGGATATGATTCTTGACAGAGTTGAGTTCATGGAAGGCATGAATTAGAACAGGAACCAGCGGTCCAGTCCGCTACTATGTATCATCAATGACAGCTATTGTAAATATACTACAGATTAAATATATATATATATATATTATCTATATATGCAACTTCAAAACCACTATATCCTAGGTTGAGCAATGGTTGTCCCGTTAACCCTAGCCGTGTATCCTAGAGTAGAAAGGCGGTGAATATCGATAAGTGGCAAACGCAGCTTCAACTACAGTTTATCAGCGGCAGAAACTGAAGCCAATTGTTGGATTTGGTGGGGTATCTTGAGAACTCCAGCGCTTTCTAGAACCATCTGTGATTTTGAGGCTTCAGCGCAAAAACGACACTAGCATACATAGTAGCTCAAGCTCAAGAACGCATCAGTCCGCCACTTTTTGTTGCTGAAGCTGCTGTGCTTTTGTAGCTTACAATACCTCTACGCCTGGATATCTCGGCTGTCTGTCTTTTGCAATACTTATACTCGAGACCTGACCATTGTCTTTCATCATGGCCCAAAAGTGTGTTCGCCAGGGCTGCGGCAAGACATATTCCGACGTGGAAGAAAGCTGCGTTTACCACCCCGGTCCACCCATCTTCCACGAAGGCCAAAAGGGTATGCTGATTTGCCAATTAGGAACCTTTGACTAGCTATTTGTTGCGTAATATGGCATCACTCGCAGCTTCGTTATCTTGGGTAGCACCGAGCTCACTGTTTGGCTCTGAGCCTTACCAAGAGCTCTCTACATCTTGCATGTGATAAATCTGTTGAACTAACAGCAATCGCTTTTCTAGGCTGGAAGTGCTGCAAGCCTCGCGTCCTAACCTTTGACGAATTTCTGACCATTCCGCCCTGCACTCAAGGCAAGCACTCGGTCACCGAAGCGCCCGCCAAGCTTGAGGAAGGCACGCCCGTTGACGAAAATGAACTGAACCTCAAGATCAATAAGTTGAACGCTGCGGCTGCGGCTGCTAAGGTCCCCGATCGCAAGCCTATCGCTACTGCTCAGGCGACGCCGGCAGCCCCTCCTCCGCCCCCCGAGTCCGAGAATGACGATCTAAGCCTCGATATCCCCGACGGCAAAACATGCAGACGGCGCATGTGTGGAGTTTCGTACAAGGCTGGCGCCAGCAGAGACGGCGAGAGCTGTGTGCATCACCCCGGAACTCCAATCTTCCACGAAGGGTCTAAAGGCTACTCATGCTGCAAGCGTCGTGTACTAGAGTTCGATCAATTTATGAAGATTGAGGGCTGCACTACTAAGGACCGTCATTTGTTCATTGGCAGCGGCCCTAAGGATAAGCAGGGCGGTGGCACCGAGGAGATCCTCGATACTGTCCGGTAAGTACAATATGGTGCATATCATCTGCCTATTTCAGTAATAACATACTAACACTACTGTAGGAGAGACTTCTACCAAACTGTGAACACCGTTATCGCATCTTTCTTCTTGAAGAAAATCTCGAAGGAGACGTCCACTGTTAGGTTTACCGACAACCAAATCAAGCTTGATCTCGTGACGTCAGACCCCACACCTAAGCGCTTTACTAAGGACGTCGGTACCTTTGGCCCTATCGACCCCACGAAATCAGCCTTTAAGATTCTAGGCACCAAGTTGGAGCTGACGTTGGCTAAGGCAGACGACGCTTCATGGCCGGTGCTAAGCAGCGAGGATGTGCACACTGGAGAAATTCTGCAAGTTGGTCGCGCTGGACATCTAAAGACGTAGGACTGGCATACCAAACATAAAAGCATCCAAGAGGCTCTTCTTTTAGATTTTTTTTTACCAGATCATTCTTACGCGTAGTATCAATAATAACAACCCTATAGTTATCACATATCCACCGGCTTTGTGTGAATCTCAGCTTAGAAATCATCCGTTGTTCGTAGTTGCCTGACTGGGAATTCGAAGTGCTTCTGTGCTGAAATTTTTAGCTAACTTCCTAAATCCTAACGCCATCCGATAATGAAGATTTCTCTCTTGTTACAAACAACTAAATCGACATCTAATTATCGTCATATTCATCAGCTTTCATCATTGCGCAGTTTAACCAGATTGCATCAAACAATTACTCGCAAAAGCGAGCTCTTCTGTATTTTGGCTGCTACTTCAAACCCCACATCCTTCCCGTGTCTCTCGCGGGTCCCAACGAACAGCTTTATTCCATTCTATTTCCCTTGCTAGCCCATTAGGCAATATAGTGCTCTACAACGCGCACAGGCGAATTTCCACCCCTGCTTAGATGCTGTGTGGCGGGTTTTATTCCTTAGACCCCGCTGTAACCTTGTCCTTGGTCTGAATTAGATAAATATGGTTTTCACGAATGCAAAAACAGCCAGAGGCAAGGCTAGACCTTCAACCTACAGCAAGCGCAAAAAGAACGGCGCTACAAATCGCTCAGATATAAAAAAAGTCACGGCGACTACAGCCCCAGAAAAATCTACGACGACATTGACTGTTAGAAATACTCCAGCTAAGCCTTCTACATCACTGCATCACCGTTACGGAAATACGAGCTCGTCCTCTCCCCCATCAACACCGGATCCAAAGCGAAGAAACCCTGTTATTGTTTGCGCACCGCAGCAAAAACCTGACACCATAACCGCAACAATGACTATGACTCGTCCAGACCAAACCCAGACTCAACCAGCTGGTCTGCAGCACCCACAACCACAGCCACCATCACCGATCAACAGTCAATACTCCGCGCAACACCAGCACTATCAGCGTGTGCATTCTCCACTACCGCTCTCACTACCGTCTATGACACCGCCCACACGCGCTGGTAGCTCGAGCTCAACTCAATCTCATAGCCGCCATGTATCTGCGTCGCGCGGCGCCTCACAGCCACCCACCGCCGGGCCAACTCCGCTCGCTGCCCCCACGGGTATGGCGCTCCCATCGCCTTCACTACCGCCATCGTTCGCTAGCCAACATGCTAAGCGTAGCACTTCACCTGAACGCCCACCTGTCAGTCCCATAACTCCGCCGCTGTCGCATTCAAGGCCGGATACCCATCTTACGTCCAAAGCAAATGTTCCTAAGCAACCGCTTTCCGCGCCCGTGCAAACTCCAAAAGCTACCTCCCTCTCAGCCTCTAACAGTAGTTCAGCTGTTGCGGCAGCGGCATCTACGCTAAATCAGCACCAGTTGCCATTACAAATACCCGCGCAACAGCTGCCACCACGTGCGCCGTTGACATATAATAATCAACAAGATATGACTACAAACACCATAGCTTTACCTCCGCCGCTACCCATAGATCTAGAATCCAACCCTGACGTCATTGCCCTGCAAAGCGCCATCGCTATTTTGCAAATGCAGCGCCGACGCGCTGAAAACGACATGGTAACACTTCAACGCGCGAAGAATGAGGCACTCGCTCAGCCCGAAACCTTTGTGAGAGATCTTCAATCTGGTGTAGTCCAAATGGCTGGCGGCTTCATGCCCGGCGAGCGAAACAACGGAGAAACTATACCTTCTTACTCTGACTCATCTTCTGAATCATCCTCTGAATCTGACGTCGATATGGAAGGCTCCCATAATGGCGGTGAAGGCAGCTCACACAACACAGAAGCAAAAGCCGCTCACGAAGCTAAGAAGAAAGCCAAAAAGGCCAAAAAGCCTGCATGGGCCAACCTCCCCGGCGAGCAAAGCATCGTGCGCTGCCCCCCCATTAATTGGTCGCAGTACGCAGTTGTCGGTGAATCGCTTGACAAATTACACACCGAACAGGTTCAGCGTCCTATTGGCGGCACGCCCGCTTTCTTCACACAAAAAGGCACATACGAGTTCCGTGGCAGCGATACTGGTTCTTTCCCTACTGAAAAGTACGTTGGTATTGCAGCACCATATGTTCCAGGACGAGATGTCTTGCCTGATAAGCGTCGGAATGGATCTGCTGCTCCGGTAGGGGCCGCCGCAGGTGTAAGTCGCAGGAATGCAAAGGCACCCGGAAGGCCAGCCAAGAGATAAACAGTATTTCTATTGTGTATATGTTCACGCTTGTTTTTTGTATAGTTATCCATGTCAATCATAGGCACACATGACAGCCATCGACATAACTTAATAGTATGAGAGTTCCATAGAAGAACAAAATCACCTGCATACATAACAACCGCTATTGTCTCACTAGTGCTATTGATATGTCTCCTCTTGAGGACTGCTTTTTTTTCATTGCGGGATTATAACCCCGTATGGGTTGCCCCAAGCTACGACATGAGACAAAATATGCAGTTGATAAAGCAAATTGACCGATAATTAAGAGTTAGGATGAAAGATCTAAAAACTAATAACTCTCTATTAAGATAAATTCCCCCTCTATGAAAAGAAGCTGTGCAACCTTAACCTGAACTCCACTTCTATTATGGCCTAGGTCGATTGAAATCATGATTGTCACTAGATATCGTGTGCGGTATAGCTTGTTCGATCTATAGATAGTCAGAGCTGTTCAATCTGAGTGAGGCGATGATATGTGTTACACCTACTATTCAGCATAGTTACTATTGTTAGGTCAGCATGAGTTTTTTTGTAGATGTTTCAGAATTACTAGTCACTCACTCCATGATCTCCTGAACAGAACGACGGACACGACGATTATAAGTCTTACGGTCTGCTGGTGTACCCCAATAGAGTTTAAATGCCTCGGGATTAATCAATGTCCGAGGATCGTAAGCAGGCTCCTCCTCTTCGAAAGACTCTATTATAGCGTCCAGATGTGACCTGACGTCTTCTTTCTTCATAGGGTTCGGGAAATAACATAATGTGCCATCATTTGCGACTCGGAGATGGAAAGGTGGAGTTTGCAGTTTGACACGAGGCTGTTGATCGGGGAAATTTGGGCTGAAGTTTATGACGATGGTTAAGACGCCGCCATCAAACAGGCTCATGGGACGTCCAAAATATGTGAGTATCCAAACAAATGGGTTGCCGTCTTGGAGAGAAACAGAGTGGGGTGTGTCAGATGTCTTCCAGATATTGACAACTTGGTTGAACTTGTTAAGAAGATTGACAGAAACTGACTTTTCTTCCTTCAGCATCATAGGACCTTGTTCGGCCCATGTACCGACCTCCGCGTCTAAGGCTTCTTTGATATTGACTAGGCGTCGCTCTAACTCGGGATAGTTGAACTTGCCCTCAAGAACGTTCCCACGCCCCTCGAACGGCATCTTCACGAAAGGTTCTTGAACCTGTACCTCTTGCTTAGCCTTTGCGATTGACTCCTGGAAAGCAGAGTAATACCATAAGAAGCGTTGCTTAATAAGATCTCTGAAGATGTATTGATTGAAGTCATCCGGATCCTGCTCTTTCGTAGGATCTAGAGCCTTTTCATCGGCTGCTAGGAATTCCTCAAGCCGCTGAATTACAGTGATTCGTAACGTTTCATGGCGAATCTATCGGTGAGTTAGCAGTAGTACAATTAAGATATACAGCTTCGCAGTTGAGGTTTTACCTTCTTCACATATGCCGCTTTCAGTTTCAAATCATCAGGATGACAAGCGTCCTCGAACCCTGGTTCGTTTTCATAAGGGTTGGATGACATAAGACTTTGAATCGACAAAAGAATCGACTCCATTCCCTGTGCAGCAGACCACTGCTCACCCCGTGTGCCTCTCCATGTCCTATAGCAAAAGTGTGTTAGCTCTGATTGTTGTTGATATTGTTCAAATGTTGATATACCCTAGGATTGATCTAATACAGCATTTTATTAGCAGATGAGGTCGAGGAGAAGTGTATCAGTGGACTTACAGGCACACTTTGCCATTGGCATAAATGTTCGGATTGAATCTGCACCGGCCAAAGTTTGTGGTTAAAGCAGATACAGCAGGTGCTTTTCGTGGGTACTCTGTAAATATGCGTTAGTGTTTGAGCGCAGCTAACATATAATCTATGGAGGGTCAGTAACAAGGGTATACCTCTATTGAAAGTCATTTGAAACTTTTAATGTTGCGACAGTTAGCTTGGGACGATTTTTATTTACCCAGTGGATGGTTATTATAGGTACCTCGAAAAACCCGAATTCGTATGGTGTCTCGTGAGGGCCGATGATGAGACTCCTAACAGTGCGAACATCGGCATCTTTGCAGCCTACTGCCAAAGCTAGGGGTTGCAATGTTAGCTTGATCAACCTGAGATATGATAAGGCGAGTGCCCTGGAGGGAGGCATCTTAAGATAAGGCCCAACATACAAAGATCGCCAGTGCGTTGCAGGTCACTTATTTCCTAGATTCAATTTACTGTCAGCCTCGTAAGCCAAACCCCGCATGTTAATGAACCGGCCTTGTGAATAGTCCAGGGCGAAGTTGGGCAATGACACCAACCTTGGTGATGCGTAGGATGGATTGGTCCGCCATCCTGAGAGAAGCGCAAACAAGCAAGATGCTGCGTTATGTGACAGTTCAGGAACAGGTGTAAACGGTGTCGTAGCAATTTATGTTACGGCAAAAGAAACTCTTATTAGATGTTGCCACGGACAGCCAAAAAGACAAAAAGCCTGCGATGGTAGAGAGGCAAATGAGATGATGGATTCCAGTGTTGATGGTAGTATAGATTTAGAATGGTTGAGGGTCTGTTTTGTGGAAAAAATACAACCAAAGTTGAATAAGAAAACAAATAGCAAAGCGGATTGTTAAGGTTTAGAATGGGCTTTTTAAGCTAAAAGTACTGAGACTTATAGGCATCAATAGTTAGTTGCTGACTGACTAGAAGGGGAAAAGTCTCAGTCTCCAAATAGGAAGTTGTTTGAATGCCGTCTTAATTGCACAGTCACTAACTTGCAACTAACAGGTTAAGTAAGGCGCTTGCTTGTAAACGGCTGTTTGCTCAAAATCAGCCACGACGTTTGAGATTAAACAAAGTCTTGCTCCTACTGGAGCAATTTGATACAGACGCCAATATCTGTAGCAAAAAGGTAGCTACTAGACCTTTCAAAAAAAAAAAAGACACGGAAGTAGTTATATAAAATGATGCTTCATAAATGCTATTATCATCTACTGTACACCATATTAGTGACATCACAGAGCGTGTTGATCATGACTTCCTGCACTCTATTAGTGAATCAATGCCTTAGTCAGTAGTAGTAGAGGGCAAACTACTGATACTACGTAGTAGGTAACCGTCAGCTGAATTGTGGATACCTCTCAATACAGCACCCCTGTCCAATGCTCTAGGGCTAACATTAAAAGTCGCGTACTAAACGCGTTGAACTTTCCGGGCTTAATTGATTTTTGACAGGCCGCAGAGCTTCTATCTACAAGAGTACTCATCTATAAATTATTACTGGTCGTTGGTTCCATACTGTCCACGTAACTTTGTCGCTCTCACCATCTTTATCACAATGGCCAGCTTCTTTGATCTCAAGGCGCGCAAAGCTGCCGCTGCCAACAGTACCGCAGCCAAGTCTGAGAAGACTACGGAAACCTCTAGATCTCAGCCGTGGGTTGAGAAATAGTATGTACTACGCATCCTGCGCAGTAGTTCAAGTAGCCCTTTTTACCTTCAAGGTTATCATACTAATATTCCTTGGCCTAACTCTAGCCGTCCCAAGACTCTCGACGATGTTGCTGCACAAGACCACACCACTACTATCCTTCGGAAGACCCTCCACGCTTCTAATGTCAGTAGCCATTACCCCCACTATGCCACCAAAATGATTTATCATGCTCCATGCTTACCACCGCTGCATCTATAGCTCCCACACATGCTATTCTATGGACCACCTGGCACGGGTAAAACATCTACGATCCTCGCTCTCGCCAAAGAGCTGTATGGCCCCGAGATGATACGCTCCCGAGTGTTAGAGCTCAATGCCTCAGATGAGCGTGGTATCTCTATTGTCAGAGAAAAGGTCAAGGATTTCGCCCGTATGCAACTTACGAACCCACCACCACACTATAAAGACAAATACCCGTGTCCTCCTTTTAAAATCATTATTCTAGATGAGGCCGATTCGATGACCCAAGACGCACAGAGTGCCTTGCGTCGTACCATGGAGACTTACAGCAAAATCACTCGTTTCTGCTTGATCTGCAACTATGTCACTCGTATAATAGACCCTCTCGCTAGTCGTTGTAGCAAGTTCCGGTTCAAGAGTCTTGATCAAGGTAACGCCAAGAAGAGACTAGAACTTATCGCTAATACCGAGGGTGTTTCCATGGAGGATGGCACAATTGATGCTCTCATCAAAGCTAGTGAAGGAGATCTAAGAAAAGCCATCACATACATGCAAAGTGCTGCTCGTCTTGTTGGCGCCAAGGCTCAGAATGATGATGGTGATGAGTCTATGGATATAGACACCCCCAAAACGGCTGTAACTGTCAAAATAATTGAAGAGATTGCCGGCGTTATCCCCGACGCTGCTGTTAGCCGGCTAGTAGATGCTATGCGACCTAACCCCAGACAGGAAGCATACCCACGCATCGCAAGCGTTGTAGAAGAGTTCATCGCTGACGGATGGAGCGCCAGTCAGGTTTTAGCTCAAGTAAGTCACATTCCATTGAATACTTATAAATTGTATACTGACTACTACCAACAGTTGTATCAAACCATCGTGTTTGACGAAACCATCAAGGATGAACACAAGAACAAGATTGTTTTAGTCTTTTCTGAAGTTGATAAGCGTCTATTAGACGGCGCAGATGAGCATTTATCTATTCTTGATCTTTCTCTCAGAATAGCTAACATATTAGCGAAATAGATATAACGTAGTTATTGTGTTCCAGTATCTGATTTTCTCATAGACGGAGTAATTGGAGTTGATATAGCAGCAATGCGTTCTCTTATCTATCATCATATCTCTCATAAGTGTCCTCAGCCAGATTATGTATTTACTCTCCAATAAGACCAAGTCTACCATGTATACGTGACCAAATATCACCACTCGGCTTTGTCTTAGGCTTAATTTCAGATGCAGCTCCTGAGCTTTTTGCAGCAAGCCACATATCATCTTCGTCGTCAGTTCCAGGCGCCTCCAAGTCCTGCGTGTCACCGAGAGAGGGATTTAATGCTTTCAGTATCTCACTAAGGGTAGCCTGTGTTTCCTCCAAGGCCATCTGGCCAGTCTCCATTTTGTCCGCAACAATCTCCAGACTAGCCAGCTTAGCAGCTTCACTCGCATATGCCCATTCAGCTACGCGTGCAGATGGATCTACTTGACCATCTTGGTCTGTATTATCCTGTGGTCCCATAGGAAATTTAGGCAAGAGTTGACTTTCTTCTGCCAGGTGATCTAGTACCTGCCGAGCATCTCGTCCCTGTTTGAACAGATTGGTTGCTATGTACGCTTTGTGCGTAATGGTAGCCTTCTGTTCGCGAGACAAGGTGAACATTTTATTTAGATAAGGTGTCACCAGATGCGTCACTGGTGGTAGTATGGCCTCGGACGGCTCAGGAACCAAAGGTTGGCTTGGTTTGATCAGTAGTAAGTTTTCGAGAGTTGGCGTCTTTCCGATCACATCCAGCATAGCCTGTCGGTGTGCATTGTATTCCGCATACTTTTCTTTCACTTCTTTTGACAAAGCAGAAAGCTGATCTAGTGTCACGGTTTTATGCACTCCGGAGGAACGTCGCGAACTACTACCAGAGTCGTTGCTAGAAGTCTTTGAAAGCTCGGTCTCAATCCATGTAATGAGTTCATTGCGTGTTGCATTTAATGCATATCTCTTGCGAGCTTCCGTGATACGATCCGGGTTGACAGGCGAAAGGTTTCTCGCAGTAACAAGAAGCTGCTCTTCCTTCTTCAGAAGAAGCTTTGTCTTCAATATTTGCTTGTCGAGTTCTGCTAAATGATCTTGACTTGTCTTGGAGTTACCACCGTTCATCAAATTATCTGAGATCATAACAATATCTTCGGGGATCTCAGGCAATGGGACGGTATCTTTGAACAACTCATTGGCGTTAAGGAATTCTGACTGAGCGGCATCCTTTTGGCTTAATTCATCTAGATATCTATTGATAACAGATAGCTTTTCCTCCCTCTGTTTCAGCTTAATGAGCGTCAACTGATCATGGACAGCATCCATCTTTATAAGGTTGGATGTACCTTCACTCTTTAACGGCTTAGATATTTGAGATCGTAAACTGCGAAACGCATCATGGGCCTTTAAGTTAGCTTCAAGGGCTTCCAGATACTGTTTCCGCAAGCCAGTCATGTCATGTGGGATATTGGCCCTTGACGACTCATCAACTAGGGGGATTGGGCTCTCAAGCTCAGGTCCATTGACAGAGTCTTGGAGGTATAAGGCAAGAGTTCGACGTATGTAAGCAACTTCATCCCGGCACTTGATATAAGGCTCAAGAGCCTTTTGTATTTCTGTTGCAGTATCATCGGTTGCTTCCATAATAGTGATTATAATTCGAAGAGATATATGCTCAGGGGGGCTCAGTATGAAGGTTGATTCTGAGGACAAAAAGGTGTACACTAGAGATAAAGGGAATTTGATGACGACGGTGGGATGATAAGATGAAATTGAACGTCGAACAAGGTTACACTTGTCTTATATACAATGTTGTAGTAGTATCTCAAGTTCAGGTCTTGATAAACTACATTGTTCAACAATTTAATTCTCAAAATGATGTTGCTAACGACATTAGAAACTATATGGTAGGGTTAGGGTGATCAAATACTTAGAATATGCGCGCCACAATATGCGACGCGATCACACGTGATATCCCATCATCTGCCACACAAGGCTTGAGGCTGAAAAATAAATTTTGGTAGCATCAAGTTTAGCGATTTGCGACAAAGTCGGGATGTTAGTGCAAGGCTGGTAGAAAAAAAGTATCAAAACATACTTTTTACATATGCAGCGTCAATTGGGCTTCCCTAATACCCTAAAATTCAATTCTTGGGCCCAGAGACCTGTAGAACTTCATACACTGTCATTTTCTTACTGAATGGCCTAATTGCCTTTCCTTTTCACCTTTGCGGGAGCTTACCCTTAAGCTCAGCCTTGCCGAAAACTATCACGAACATTTCTCTAATTCTTACGCTTCAGACTGTTGCCCGCCATGTCGGGCACCAATCGCGATGTGTCGCAGTATAAGTACTCGGCTATGTCCAATCTGGTCCTCCAGGCTGACCGCCGGTTTGTGACTAGACGCAGTGATGAGGCAACTGGCGACCCCGAGTCGCTTTCTGGACGCCTTAGAATCTCAGATATGGGCTCACAAGTTCTCCGCAACTCTGTTCCAAAATCTAAGAAGACTTCCGTTCTCTCAAATATCGAGCGTGGAAGCGCACAAGATGGTCGTGAAGTTCTTGAGCGAGAGAAGCGCAAAAGCAAAGCTAACAATGCGCTTGGTCGTGGACTAAGTGCCGCTGACATCGCTGTCGAGGGCATTCAGTACAGACCTCGCACTGTCGAGACTCGAGCTTCATTCAATCTTATTCTCACTATTGTTGCCAATAGCCTAGGAGATGTCTCCTACGATGTTGTTCGCAGTGCTGCCGATGCCGTCCTTGAGTATCTAAAAGACGAGGACATGAAAGATTTCGATAGGAAAAAGGAGATTGACGATATTCTGGGTGCGTCTCTCAGCCCCAAAGAGTTCAACGAGCTTATGAATCTCTCTAAAAAGATTACCGATTACGATGCGCAAGACGACGAGAGCCAGGCAAGCGTCATGGATGTAGACGAGAACGACGAACTCGATGAACGCCAGGGTGTTGCTGTCACTTTCGACGATGACGAAGAGGGAGAAGATGATGGCTTCGTTGATGAAGTTCGCGACCAGTCCTCTGATGACGAAGACGATCAGAACGACGAAGAGAAGCTCGAGAAGCAAGATGGCTCCTTGAGCGACGACGATGACGAGATGCTTCTAGACTCTGCCCCAGCCGGTGGGAAATCCGACGACAAGTCAAAAGATACTGCGAAATCGATACCAGCCCGCGAAATTGATGCATACTGGCTTCAGCGCCTTATCGGACAGCTCTATCAAGATCCCCACGAACAACACGACAAGACGCAAGAAGCGCTACGGATATTATCAGGCGAACCAGATGAAGATGGCGGCGAAGAAAAGCAGCTCCGTGAGATCGAAAACGACCTAATGGAGCTATTTGACTTTGAGCACCATGAACTAGTAAATAAATTGATCGCCAACCGCGAGAAGGTTGTTTGGATGACTCGTTTGGCAAGAGCTGAAGGAGAGGAGAAGCGGTTGGTGATTGAGCGCGAGATGGCATCTGAAGGCTTACAATGGATTCTAAACGAGCTTCACGGCAAAGGCTCTAGTGATGTTAAGCTCAAGAAGGAGATCAAAATGGACATTGACGTCCCTAGCGACATGATCACTGCGCAACCCAAGACTGATAAGGGTGATGGCCAGCTCGTTGGCGGCCTTGCACCTCGCAAAAATATCAACCTGGAAAACTTGGTGTTTGATCAGGGAAATCATCTAATGACCAACCCAAAGGTCCGCTTGCCCGAGGGGTCTACAAAGCGCACATTCAAGGGCTACGAGGAAATTCATGTTCCTGCTCCCAAGAAGCGCAATGACCCTAACGACCCGTTGATTCCTATCACAGAAATGCCTGAATGGGCTCGGCTACCATTTAGCACGACTAAGTCGCTGAATCGCATCCAATCCAAGTGTTTCCCAACTGCCTTCGAAGATGATGGCAACATGCTTGTTTGTGCACCCACTGGTAGTGGAAAGACAAATGTATCTATGCTTACTATTCTCCGTGAGGTTGGTAAGCACCGCAACCCTACTACTGGAATCATCGACCTGGATTCATTCAAGATTGTTTATATCGCCCCGTTGAAAGCTTTGGTCCAGGAACAGGTCGGAAACTTTGGCAAGCGGTTGGAGCCATATGGAATCACTGTTGCTGAGTTGACTGGTGATCGCCAACTCACCAAGCAACAGATCGCAGAAACCCAGATCATCATCACCACTCCTGAAAAATGGGACGTTATTACTCGTAAGGCCACTGACCTCACTTATACAAACCTTGTTCGTCTGATCATCATCGACGAAATTCATCTGCTGCATGACGACCGTGGCCCCGTATTAGAAGGCATCGTGTCGCGTACGATCCGCAAAACAGAACAGTCGGGCGAGCCTGTAAGAATCGTTGGTCTTTCAGCTACGCTGCCCAACTATCGGGATGTTGCTAGCTTCATCCGCGCAGACCCCGAGACCGGTGTCTTCCACTTTGATGGATCTTTCCGTCCTTGCCCCCTTCGTCAGGAGTTCATCGGTATAACTGATCGGAAGCCTATTAAACAACTTAAGATCATGAACGACGTGTGTTACAACAAGGTCATCGAGCATGTTGGTACGAATCGCAATCAGATGCTTATTTTTGTTCACTCGCGTAAAGAAACGGCGAAAACTGCGAGGTATATCCGCGACAAAGCTCTAGAACTTGGCACAATCAACCAGATTCTGAAACATGATGCTGGAAGTCGTGAAGTCCTGAAGGAGGCTGCCGAAGATGCTACAAACAAAGACCTCAAGGATTTGCTACCCCAAGGCTTCGGTATCCACCATGCTGGTATGAACCGAATGGATCGTTCAGACGTTGAGGATCTATTCGCTCGTGGTGCTATTCAAGTGCTGGTTTGTACAGCTACTCTTGCTTGGGGTGTCAACTTACCTGCCCATACCGTCATCATCAAGGGCACCCAGGTTTACTCTCCTGAAAAGGGTAATTGGGTTGAACTAAGTCCACAGGATGTGCTCCAGATGCTGGGCCGTGCTGGTCGTCCCCAGTTCGACACATATGGTGAAGGTATCATCATCACGTCTCAATCTGAGATCCAGTACTACCTTTCACTCATGAACCAGCAACTTCCTATTGAAAGTCAGCTTGTTAGCCGATTGGTTGATAACCTTAACGCTGAGGTTGTGCTTGGCAATGTGCGAACACGTGATGAAGGTGTCGAATGGCTTGGCTATACATATCTGTTTGTTCGGATGCTTCGGTCACCTGGCCTTTATCAAGTTGGTGCAGAGTATGAGGACGATGATGCGCTAGAACAAAAGCGTGTCGATTTGATACATTCTGCTGCGCTCATTTTACGTAAGTCTAATCTCGTCAAGTATGACGAGAAGACTGGCAAGTTGCAATCTACCGAACTTGGCCGTATCGCGTCTCACTACTACATCACCCACGACTCTATGGAAACCTACAACACTTTAATCCAGCCTTCCATAACTGTCATTGATTTCTTCCGCATCTTCGCTTTGTCTGCCGAGTTTAAGTATATTCCCGTTCGCCAGGACGAGAAGGTCGAGCTTGCTAAACTGTTACAGTCTGTTCCTATCCCTATTAAGGAGAGCATTGAGGAGCCGCATACCAAGATTAATGTGCTTTTGCAGGCGTACATTTCTCGTCTCAAACTCGATGGTCTCGCTCTTGTTGCGGACATGGTGTATGTTACGCAGTCTGCTGGTCGTATCCTGCGTGCTGTCTTCGAGATTGCAATGAGAAAGGGATGGTCGTCTGTTGCGAAGACCGCCCTTGATCTTTGCAAGATGGCCGAAAAGCGGATGTGGCCTACCATGTCCCCCTTACGTCAATTTCCTAGCTGTCCTCGCGACATATTCCACAAGATGGAGCGTATCGAGGCGCCCTGGAGCGCATACTTTGACCTCGACCCCCCTCGTATGGGCGAGTTTTTGGGTATGCCTCGCGCTGGTAAGACTGTCTGTGAGCTTGTTTCTAAGTTCCCTCGCCTTGAGGTTCAAGCTTATGCCAAGCCTATCACTCGGTCATTGCTTCATGTCGGCCTTTCTATCTCACCAAACTTTGAATGGGATGATGACGTGCATGGCACTTCTGAAGGTTTTTGGATCGTAGTGGAAGACTGCGATGGTGAAGACATACTGTTCTATGACCAGTTCTTGCTGCGCAAGGATTACGCTCTTTCAGATGACAACGAACATCTTGTTGACTTTACCGTGCCCATTTCGGATCCCATGCCGCCGAACTATTTTATCTCCGTCATTTCCGACCGCTGGATGCACTCCGAGACCCGTCTCCCAATTAGCTTTCAAAAGCTGATTCTCCCTGAGAAGTTCCCCCCCCCAACAGAACTTCTTGAACTTCAGCCTTTGCCTGTGTCTGCTCTGAAGTTGAAGGACTATCATGCTCTTTACCCTGACTGGAACCACTTCAATCGTATTCAGACGCAGACCTTTAACTCCCTTTTCACCACAAACCAAAATGTTCTCATCTCTGCGCCAACAGGAAGTGGAAAGACGGTATGTGCTGAGTTCTCTATCCTGAGACTCTGGACCCAGCAAGAACCTGGTCGCGCTGTCTACATTGCGCCAACCCAGGAACTTGTTGACATCCGACTCCAGGATTGGCAAAAGCGTCTTGGCGGCGTGCGTGGTGGCAAGGAAATTGTTAAGCTTGCTGGTGAGACCACTCGTGATCTGAAGTTGCTTGAACAAGGCGACCTGATCCTTGCAACACCTTCACAATGGGATGTGTTGTCAAGGCAGTGGCGTCGTCGTAAGAATGTGCAGACTGTAGAGCTTTTCATTGCAGATGAGCTTCATCTTCTTGGTGGCTCACAGGGCTACATATATGAAGTGATTGTGTCGCGTATGCACTTCATCCGCACTGAAACTGAAAAGCCAATGAGAATCGTGGCCCTCAGTGTATCGTTGGCCAATGCTAGGGATATTGGCGAGTGGATTGGTGCTAAGAAGCACGACATCTACAACTTTAGCCCTCATGTGCGCCCCATTCCCCTGGAACTACACATCCAGTCATACTCCGTGCCACACTTCCCCTCTCTTATGTTGGCTATGGCCAAGCCTACATACCTCTCAATCTTGCAGCTTTCAGCCTCTCAGCCTGCTATCGTCTTTGTACCGAGCAGAAAGCAAACGCGTGCCACTGCTCGTGACTTGTTAGCTGCTTGCCTCATTGATGACCAAGAAGACCGCTTTCTGCATGCGGACTCTGAGCAACTGAAGCGTATTCTTGAGCACATTCACGAAGAGGCGCTGGCTGAAGCTATCTCGCACGGTGTGGGCTATTATCATGAGGCGCTCAGTCAGAATGACAAGAAGATCGTCAAGCATCTGTACGACAATGGTGCTATTCAGGTTCTGGTTGCTTCTCGTGATGTTTGCTGGGAGCTGACATGTACCGCCCATCTAGTCATTGTCATGGGTACTCAATACTTTGAGGGGCGCGAACATCGGTATGTTGATTATCCCATGGCGGAGGTTCTGCATATGTTTGGTAAAGCCTTGAAGCCCTCTAAGGACGGTCGTAGCCGTGGTGTGCTCATGGTTCCCACGTCTAAGCGTGAATACTTCAAGAAGTTTCTTAATGAGGGCTTGCCAGTCGAGTCTCACTTACACAACTACCTCAACGACGCTCTTGTCACCGAAGTAAGCACAAAGATGATTGAGTCTATCGACGATGCTATCAACTGGACCACGTTTACGTATTTCTACCGTCGCCTTCTGGCCAACCCTAGTTATTATGCCCTCGCCGATACTAGCCACGACGGCCTCAGCACATACATATCCGATCTTGTAGAATCGGCAGTTAATGAGTTAACTGAGGCTAAGATCATTGATTTCGATGAAGAGGATGGCTCGATCGCGCCCCAGAATGCTGCTATGATTGCGGCTTACTACAACATCTCTAACGTCACAATGCAGACATTCCTCATGTCCCTCAAAGCGACCACGAAGCTTAAGGGTATATTGGAGATCATCACTTCTGCCACCGAGTTCGAGACCCTGCAGTCGCGTCGTCACGAGGAGAGCCTTCTTCGCAAGATCTATGGCATGCTTCCCGTGAAAATGGCCGAGGTCAATGGCGAATCATCTCACTTCAAGGCCTTTGTTCTTCTTCAGGCCCATTTCTCTCGCATGCAACTACCTATTGATCTAGCTAAGGATCAAGAAGTTATTCTCACCAAGGTACTCAGCCTGTTGAGTGCTACTGTTGATATCCTGTCTTCTGAAGGCTGGCTGAACGCCATGAATGCTATGGAGATGTCTCAAATGGTCGTGCAGGCCATGTGGGATGGTGACAGTCCGCTGAAGCAGATCCCTCACTTCTCTCCAGAGGTTATTAAAGCTGCCAACGATGCTGGGTACGTTTACTAATTACACTATAGTCCGTGCTCGATGCTTTGAATAATATACTAACATCATTTTAGTGTCAACGATGTCTTTGATTTCATGGAGGCAATGAACCCGGAAGGGCCAGGCTACAAGTCTCTCAGTAAATGCCTGGGTCTGTCCAACAACCAGCTTGTCGAAGTTGCCAAGTTTACAAACGAGAAATACCCCGATATCGAATTGGAACACCAAGTCATCGATGAGGAAGAGATACAAGCTGGTGAGCCTGCCTATCTCCAGGTATCGATTACGCGCAACATCGACGAAAATGACGAGTTCGATTCGTCTGTCCATGCACCGTTCTATCCTGGCAAGAAGATGGAGAACTGGTGGCTTGTGGTCGGTGAAGAGTCTACTAAGAGTTTACTGGCCATTAAGCGAGTGACGGTTGGTAGAGACCTCAAAATTAAGCTTGAGTTTACTGTTCCGACGGCAGGTGTACACAAGTGCAAGCTGTTCTTGATGAGCGACAGCTATATGGGTGTTGATCAGGAGCAGGAGTTTGAGGTCACCGCTGCAGAGGGTATGGATACTGACAGCGAAGAGGAGGAGGAGGCAGAAGAGTAGAGGATAACGGGTATCTACAACGAAAGGATTTGGTGTTTTTGCGTTTTGTGTGCTTTGCTATCTGTTTTCAAATTTCATTTTCTGTCTATACTATAGTGTCATATCTGCATTCTCTTAGGGCCTTGTTTTATGTCTACCAAAATAATTATGCATTAGAGGGTTTTGAATTCTACAAAAGTACAAACACACACACACACACACACACACACACACATATATATATATATATATATGTCTGTCCAAGGCAATCTACGCGCTGCCCAGTGATCGCCTCCGTTTACGGATTGAATGACGAGATACAGCCTATGTCGGTGAAAGCTGGCAAATGTCAGGAGGCTGGGAAGAGGCTAATCGAGGCTATAGAAAACGGATAGTAGTGTTATGAGTATCACTGCAGGTAAATATTGCATATGTGCAAGTCATAGAACATTTGAATATGATGCGCTGGTGTTGAGGCTGGTGCGCGCTACCAATGATAGACGGTGTGTAGAGATATAGTCGCGCTGTTGAGTCGCAGATGCCAGCCAGCATTGTTTGCAGCAGCCTAGTGTTGGCTGTAAAAAAGAAAGAAAATAACACAACAATAGCAACGGCAGGCGACTAACACGCCAAATCAAGTAAGCTCAATGTTGCTAGAGGGTCCCTACGACTATTTTCCAGTGGCGCTAACGAGCTTAGGTTATTAGGGGGAAGGGGGGGGCCGTGTTATGAAACTCCAATTGGGCGTGTCATTGGCCAATCTTAACAAGAAGCCCCAATGATAGCAATGTAATTTACGTCAACCTGCCCAGCAAGAGTTCCGTGCAGACCTAGCCAAACTCAGAATGATAAGACAATAAGACAAATGTATACCGGGAGAATGAGCGATCACAGCGGGACTTGATCGAAGCCGATCGAACCTTGGTTGAATACAGCGGAATTTGGTCACGTGTCACGGTATGGGTTTCTAGCCAATCAGCGATAAGCTCTGGATAAGCCTAGCCCGGAGAGCTCCGGTGAGCTCGAGACAGCTTGCAGCACCGCGTCGCAAACAGGTAGCTTGGTTTGTTGGGACATCTAGGCCTATTTCTTGTTGTTTATATTTGCTAGTTCAGCATCTTGTCCTAGGGCAGCCTCACGAGATGCCTCGACAACTTGGAGCGAGATAAATTTTTTTGAGCAGATTTCAATACTAGCAAACAGGGGAGCGAGAAAAATAGGGAAGCAAGCGCTGAGTCTCCACAAGCCTTCTCGTCTTTTGTAGTTCGCGCATCTTGTCCTGCGGTGACCAATTACTATTGAGCCCAGTCTTACCTAACGTAGCAGGTAGAGAAAGTAACATCCGCTGCCAGAAACGAGCTCTAACAAGTTATAGGAGGAAGCGCCACCCGTAGCTTTCATATCTGCTGTCCTGACGCTGACTTTGTGTTTTTCTTTCCTGCAATATTTTTTTTTCCAACACATCCATCTATACAGAAAAAAAGAAAAATATACCGAACAGCATATATTCAGCTGCTTCTATTTCTCATAGCCTGTAGCTCTTTTAAAGAAGCCCATCTTTTCTCTAGCCGCCTCATTGTTGAACCCGCTAAATAAGTTTTGGTCTACCTGGGTGTTCCCGATCCTCGATCTCGAACTGATTTTTCTGCTTTGGCCCTTGGCAGCAAGCAAAGCTCGTTTTTTCCGAGTTAAGAAACGCTGCCGTTAGCAACCAACGCGTCTCGTGGCGCGTCCGCTTACATTGCTCCATTAACTGCCTACCCAGTATTATTTTTCCCTCCTCCACCTCTCATTCTTCTGGCTACCCAACTATCAGATTTTTCTACTTTATACCCCGAGCATCACCAACAGCCGGCTGTAATTTCATCCCACTCTTATACTCTGTTTGCACCTTTCTATACGGCCTCTCCTCCGCAGTCCCAGCGCAAGCTTTTGTCGCATTATATCTCGTTTTCGAGCTGCCTCGATCTTCCCTTAGCTACGCGGCTCTGCCATCTGCCTTCCTCTCGCATCTCCATACACATATCTGCGTTGAATCTTTCACAATGACCTCCATCGCGAAGACCCCCGAAAAAGATGAGCCCGTCGCCGTCATCAAGTCCACCGAAGAGGATGTCAAAATGACCGATGCCGACGAGAAGACCGTTCAAGGTAGGTTCCAATTCCATCGCCACCCGATGGGGAAGGCACGCTCCGCCTCCGTAAACATGCGAACGATTTGCATCGCGCAACCGCAGCGCATGATCGCAACACTGTCGATTGTGCATTCGCCAGTGTCTCGACAATGATACTGTCAAATTGTCGATAGCGCACTAGTTGCGCGGTCGACTCTTCGCAAGATGCGCGCGCAACATTGCCCCGGTTACGGGTCCCAACACCATAGCCAACAGAGCAACTGCCGTGCGCGCATTAATGCGCGCAGCCTCGCCACCCGCTTCGTCAGTGGGCAGCTGCGAGCCTGCAAGCCTTGTTTACTTTTTACCCTCTCGATATATGCCTCGCTACGAATACATACTAACAGTTTGATTGAAATGCACAGTCAACGAAAAGTCGGATGAGATCAGCGACAAGGCTGAGTCAGACGCTGCAGCATCTGTAAAAAAGCCTAAGCCCAAGCCTGCCCCCAAGAAGAAGGCCGCGGCGGGTTCTGCAGGTGGCAAGAAAAAGAAGGGCGTCAAGACTTCGCCGCAGTATCTCGATGCGAAGCCAGGCGACCAGTTCCTAGTGAAGCTCAAGGGTTTTCCCGCCTGGCCCGCCATTATCGCCGATGAGGATATGCTGCCCAACCAGCTGCTCAGCACCAGGCCTGTCACCGCCAGGCGTGCCGACGGAACATACCGTGAGGATTACGCCGATGGTGGGAAGCGCATGAACGACAGGACTTTCCCTGTCATGTACCTCTACACCAACGAGTTGTAAGTTACAATGTATCTTGATGTATTTGCGTAGTCTTAATGCCTTGTTCCATCCGCTCAAGTGCGGAGATGATTCTATGGTTCTAGAGGCTGTGGAAAGCTGCACGTTCTCCAACTATTGAAACCACCTGATCAGTAACCACTAACATTTAACCAATAGCGGCTGGGTGCCAAACGCCATCCTCTCTGAGCTGACTCCTGAGAAGGCCAGCGAAACTAAGACTGATAAGATGCGCAAAGATCTACAGGCTGCTTTTGAGCTTGCCTCAGATGCTCACCCCATTCAGTACTACAAGGACTTGCTGCAGCAGTTCCAGGAAGAGATGGTTGCTGCAGAGGAGGCTGCTAAGGAAGAGGCCGCGAAGAAGGCCAAATCTAGCCTAGAAGTTCCAGATGACGAGGCTCCAAAGAAAGCCAAGAAGCGCAAGGCTGACGACGACGTAAGTCTATCTTTTTATTTTATGCCCTTAAATTATCCGCCCGTAAAAATCGGCTTCATGCTATCATTATCGTTAGAAATTATTAACCAATCATTTTGACAACCACAGTCAAGATCCGATATCAAGAAGCCCAAAATCAAGCTCAATGTTTCTGCCTCCAAGTCCAATGGCGATAAGACCAAGTCCAGCAAGCCCAAGGCAGTTGCTAAGAAGGCTGCCATTCCTGCCGAGCCGCAGTTGAGTGCCGAGGAGCGCCACGAGCGCAAGGAGAAGGAAGTCCGCTTCTTCCGCCACAAGCTGCAAAAGGGTCTGCTTACTCGTGACGTTGACCCCAAGGCCGACGAGATGCCCTCCATGAACGAGTACCTGACTAAGCTTGAGGCTCTTCCTGATCTGGAGGTCAGCATCATTCGCTCCACCAAGATCAACAAGGTGCTCAAGGCTGTACTAAAGCTGGATAACATTCCTCGCGAGGCTGAGTTCAAGTTCAAAGCGCGGTCAACTAGCCTGCTAAACACATGGAACAAGCTCCTAGTAGCCGAACCCACATCGGGCTCAAACGGCCTGAACGGCGACAAGGCCCATTCCAAGGGCGATGACAATGATGTTGGCGAGCTTACGGTAGTAGGCGACCAGACGATGAAGGTCGTAGAGGCGGATGTGTCAGACGACAAGGCAGACGAGGAAGTGGTACGTTAAAATTTCCCTCATGTTTCCCCTCATTTACACAGCATACACACTATGGCTTTAACAAGGTGTGCACCCGCCGAGATTTCTCATGCGCACCCTGTAGGCGTCATCCTCTGCAGAAGATGCAAATCCAGCCCGCCAGCCAGCAAACCCAGTCAAAAAAAGCCAACCCAACAACAACACGTATCTATATGCAGTAACTCGCGAACACGAGTCTAGTGTCGGTGTCGTGTTTGGGAGGGCTTTACCTACGCTAAACCCCATTATGCATGACAGCACCAAGTACATCACCAACACCATATTACAATCACAACCCCCATATAGCACTAGAGATACTTGTGCTATGTGCTAGTCCGCAAGCATAGTCAACAGAACAGTTGAAACGTTAATAAATTCACAACACAAGCTAATCATGATGTTTTTTGTTAATTCAGGCTGCCGACGCGTAAACGATACAGTACGCTGCATCGAGATATCGTCGACTCTCTAGTTTCATTGACTGATTGACTAGACTTCTTTAATGACCTACTTTCTTCTATCATTTTCTATTATCTTACATCTCTTTCTTTCCTTTTGTTTTTTTCTCTTTCGCCTCACTCCAACAAATGGTATCGTGGTGTTACTGATATCATAACCAATTCTACATTTCCCTGTTTCTATTCCCCCCACTCCCCCCTGTTTTCCTTTTCGGTTACTCATGGCTTTTGTTGGTTCCTATTCTTGACTTGTTTGTTCTTTGTCTTGATTATTGTCTCGGGCATCTGTATGAAAAAAATCACCAGTTCCACAAGCTATCACAACTCACTACTCGGTCAACCTCGAATGCGAAAAAAAGAAGACATCTATTATCTATGCTCTAGTCATCTCACAAGCACATCTACGCTTACCACGCTATCCTGATCTGATCTTCTCTGTGTTATCATTTCAAGCATTCTCGCGTTCGCTCTCTGTACCGCCTTCTTTTTCTACTGACTCTATTTTCCTTTCATTTGGAGAGTATAGAGTTGGCTGGGAGGGGTTAATCTTAGTTGCCTTGAACTGCAAAAGTATCTGGACCCTGTTCTTGCTTGTCTTTATTTCTGTTTATTCGGTTATTGTATGTCCGCAGCAATATCTGGTCGTTGTACTCTTGGTTCATGTTCTACTTTCTGGTTCTTTTCTTTCCTTCTGTTTTCTATCTTGCAGCTATACAATGGGTAGTAGTTTTGAATTCTAGTTTTTTCTTCTAAGCACTTTTGTGCCTCGTCTCTTGTCTATTGTGATTACCTATCTTGACTCATGTGTATGTTTATATATGAAGGGTTTCTAGCTTGGTTCAAGATAGCGCCTCTTATACTATACCATATAAACGATAAGTATCATTTGTAGGTAGCATATGAGAGCTGTCAAGGAGATGATAAACAAACAGATATCTTGACAGACAACCGATATGTTTGAGGTAGTTGGGCTGTCAATGTGATCTTCAGCAGACAATGTACGTTTTATATAAAGGTATACTTTCTTCAGATGCTGCAATACTTGTGATAACAAGAGGGACAGATTATATGCCGGCAATCGGTTGGGCAAATTTATCATTCAGAAACTCGTTATTGATTAGGATTGAGAGATGATTCTGGGCAAATTAGGTAAAAAAAAACCCAAACATATGCCTTCTTTAACGAAAGCATATCTACATAACTCTGGAAAACAATTTTTCATACTTAATGGCATTTGGGCACTCAATTGTTGGGTATATATATAAGGCCCCGAGCAACGGATGAATATAGCTATCATTGATCTTAGGAGAAATAGTGGGGCGAACTTGGTATTTACTGTGTAGATACGCAATTTATAGGGGACAGAACAGTGCATATAATTATATGTACCGTACGTGTTGAGAGAAAGAAGGGAGTTGTGTTTTCGCGCCAGGCATCGCTGTTTGGCATCTCCCTGAATAGCAGCAACGTCAACACTTCGCATTGCTCGCCTCTACAGAATCTTGTAAATTTGTCTTGGGCAAAAGAAAAAAAGCCCCTTCCTAACGCTAACGTGACACCGTGGAATCTGGATTGGGACGCGATAGCAACGGCTAGTGGTTTATGCAGATAGTGGCATCCAAGTATATATCATATGTATAATGGACTCGGTATCTAACGAACACGATGACCTTGTGAGTTTGCAAAATTTTTATATTACTTATGAAAGCATCGATGATTTAGCGTTAATAACATGGGAAATAGGTGGCATATGTCTTCCAGCCAGATGACAACGATGATATTTTCCCTGGCGACCGGCCGCTGAACAAGAGACGCTCGATCAAGAAACTTGTGGTCGAACCCGAGTCGCCGGCTAAAAAGGGCGGCGTCACAGCAAACGGTCTATTTGTGCCTTTGATGGGCGGTGTGGAAACGGAGTCTGCGACGGTTCTGCGCGAGAAGCTCTTCCGCAGGCAATGGGGGCGCATCGAGGAGCGTGTTCAAGCTGAGCTCCGGTCAGCCAATCAAGCGACGCTGGACCAGGTGTGTGACTTTGTCGACGGTTCGGCGGGTGAGTGCGGCACGCGCATTCCCACGGCGTTCATCATCACAGGGCCCAACATCGCTTCGCAGGATCTCCTCTTTGAGCAGCTGAGAGAGAGCCTGACGGAGGCACTGCCGAGTCGGTTTGTCCGACTACGGTCGGCAGATGCCACGACCATCAAGTCGACGCTGAAGCATGTTGTACGCAGCGTGACCACGGTAACTGCAGCGGGTGATACGACGACGACGACGACGACGACGATAAACAACGATAACGACAATGATGAGGGGGATGGCGAGGTACAGACGGGCAAGGCCGGGACAAAATTCCTTGACTACGATCTGGCGGCACTGAAGGCGTACCTCGATGCGCAGATGGAGCCGTGCGAGCATGTGTTTGTAGCGTTCCAGGACGGCGAGGGTTTCGAAAGTGGGTTGTTGTCGGACGTGATCACAGTGTTCAGCTCTTGGCGCGCGCAGATTCCGTTCACGCTACTATTCGGTATTGCTACGAGCACGGAGATGCTGCAGGCGCGGCTGCTCAAGTCGACGTGCCGCATGCTTTACGGTGCGCAGTTTGATGTGGTACAGAGCATGACTATCTTGGCACGTGTGTTCCAGGTCGCCGTGGCCGCGGCCGATATACCGTTGAGGCTGGGCCCTACGCTCCTACGTTCATTTATCGATCGGCAGCAGGACCAGGTGGCTGGCATCCAGTCGTTTGTCAACTCACTCAAATACGCTTACATGTGCCATTTCTACGCAAACCCACTGAGCATCCTCCTGGGTGACAGCCCTGCTGCGTCAGCGGAGGAACTACAGCTGCAGATTCAGCCTGAGCTGCTGGAAGGCATCAAGTCGATGGCGTCGTTCCATGCCCACGTCGAGGCTCTAGTTTCTCGCGGCCAGTACAAGACGGCGCGGCGGCTACTAGTTGACGCCGATTTCCTTCGCACCGAAACTGTGGCGTGGATGCATCAGCGGCGCCAGGCCTATGTTGCCCAGTTACTCGTGGCTGCTGAAATTGTGTGCGCTACCGAGAAGCGTATCGATAACTATGTTGATGTATACACTGAGCTGCTCGCTGAGGGTATCTCGCTCGGCCCGACGTCGCCGTCAATGGCTTCCATTAAACACTTTGCGCCCAACGACGTGCGCAGTCTTGTAGCCCACATCTTGCTATCTGTAGACGGCACACTCGCCGGACTCGTAACACCAGAAGCTAAGGCTGCGTTGGTAGCCATCGCCGGCGAAATCGCTAGCCTGCAGGTCGAGGCCGAAGTAGCCAAGACCACGCTGCGTAGCGTGCATTCTAGCCCTAACAAGCTGGCGCGCGCCACAATTGTCGCCCAGCGCGTGCAGTTATCGCTAGACTCGGCTGCGCTAACTGACACAGACCGGGCCTATTCGGCCATCGTTGACCGGCTGTGCAATCTGCTGACCGACATGGTGCGACAGGCAGCCGCCCCAACAACGCCGCTAAGTCCTGCCGATACGCCTGCGGCCAGTGTCGATGTCTTCCCCGCAGCCCAGCATGTACTACACGAGGCTTGGATGTTCGATAGCCGCACGCCGCATCGTGACGTCTTCGTGCCGCGCCCGCGCATGGTTTTTGAGCGCGGCTTGGCGCGGCCACAAGACTACCTAGCGTGCTCGTGCTGCTCAGACTCAAGTCCTAACGGCACCATTGTGAATGCTGAGGCAGAGCAAAGCGCGGACGGGCAGCAACAACAGCAACAACCAGCAAAGAAGAAGAAGGGCGTACCACCAGCTACTTGTATCCTCTACAAACTCTATCTTGAGACCGGCACGTTGGTTAATGTGGCTGATTTGTGGATGGCGTTCAAGGGCGCTCTGGGCTCTGACACGGACGAGCGACAGGCCTTGAGTTTGTTCTATCGCGGCCTGGCGGAACTGAGATTGCTAGGCTATGTCAAGGCAAGCCGCAAGAAGGCGGACCACATTGCTAAGGTGAAGTGGATATAGATGCCATGATATCCTGTTATTTTTTTCTTGTTATCTTCGATTAGCACGGAGTTTATTTTTGGTTTTCTTTTTTTTCTTATTGTTTTCCAGAGTCTCGGGTTTTCCCACATGACGGAGACCTGTGTAATGTTTTTCCTACTCTCTGCTCCCTTCTTTGGTTGTCTCATCCTCTATTTACATCATCGCCATTGTATCTGCGGCCCAGAATTTGGCTGTACTCCCTTATCTTTCATTTTTATATAGCCTCAATATCTAACGTTTATTTGGTTGCCTTTGTATCCGTTTCTTTAAGTTTAATTTGTCCTAACAAACAGGAAAAAAGAAGGCGACCGAAAATCTTTCTTTGATACACAATGGTTTCTTTGTCCCGCCAGTTTCTGGCGCATTACAACTATAACTGTTTTGTCTTTGAACGGCCCGTACAATGGACTTCTTTAACTTCTATTGATGTCTTTTTTGAGTCATTTGCCAGCATCTTCTTTGAGATTCTAGCATCATCATTGTCTGGAACTTGTATAAGTTCGCATGGCCCCTACCTTCTTGTCTTGCATGAGGCCATCTTGCGCTTGAGTTTATTTTCCCAACATATCTAACATTTATATTTACTAGCTCATACTAATATCTAGATTTACACTCTGACCATCTGAGAAACCGTCTTAGCAAAACACCATCAAACAACTATCATGGACCCGTCCACATCTGCTTCAACAGCGGAATTGCCTCTATCGCCGATTCTACAGCATCCCATCTATTACCCGTCTGTCAACACTTCGTCATCATCATACTCACAACAGCACAAGAAGCTTACTCAAAAAACTTGTTCACAAACTATTCTCACCGGCCACTATACTCTAACGCCGCAACAGCTAGACTTCCTAGCGCTGTTCTACGATCTTGGTACGCACGACTGGAACCACCCCACCTCGTCCTTGTACTTGCCGTGTGACTGCAATACTGACATCCAGAAACATAGACGCTGGTACTATGAGGGCTTGTTCGGGTTGAAAGAAGCGCTTGCTCGTCACAGACGTACAAGCTGTCCGCCGCAGAAAAAGATAAAGACGGAACATAGTCCCACGAAGAGGGAGATAAACCCTGGAACACAGACTGTCCAGCAGATGATGGAATTTATGATCGAGCGATCGCCAGTGCATTGCTCGGTCGTAGATCCGCTAAAAACCGCGGCTATCTCTGCTGTTGCTGCTAGTGCCATAGACCATGGCGACTCCGACAATCTTGAGATTGACACCGACACCATTTACACAACTGATTCTCACCGCCCGTCACTCACACAAAGTTGGGCTAAGATTCCTGCCGGTGCACCATCCGTACAAGCATGGTCCGAGATATGCCCACCATTTGCCGACTGGGACGCCGAGGATACAATCGAGACGCCGTTTTCCGCCCTACCGCACGTCGAATTCCCAGACCATGCACATCTGGCATCGTCGTACGATCTGCCGATTGTAGACTCTGGTGTATACATTAGGCATGTAGCCGAGGGTGTGGCGAGGAGCTCAGTGGCTAGCGGGGCGTTCAACAGCTGCTCTGCGAGTCCTGTGGATACAGATGGGGAGTTCAGCATGAATATAATTGATAGTAAAAACGGGTTCAGCCCGAAAGCTACAAAGGATGGAAGTTACGAAACGCAGGATTCTCCGAAATACACAGATATAATTCGTGAATATCTTGCGCCAGAACATCTACCTGTATCTCCTGCTCCACGATTTGCTCCTCCTACCGGACCACTGCCATCTCCACCCTTTACTACCTGCTCTTCTTCCTCTACTTCCTCCTCCATCTATCTATCACTACCCAAGGACCCGGCCATACCCACCCAGTCGCCTATCTTGCCACACTTTCCGCCTGCCGCAGCTGCCAATCTCCGCCGTTCCAAAGCTGGCCGCCACATGCCTAGCCGCACAAAGAAAGGGCGTCCAGCACCAATATATGCGCCGGCGCTATTTGACTATTACGGCGTCGACTTCTTTAGTCCCGAGCAGGCTGAGATCGCCCTTTCAAACTATGATGCATCTTCTGTGGTAACGCCACCGCCGTGGTCTGCTCTGTGCGCAGATCGTTCAAAGGCTGCTCAAGATATGCAGCCGCGGAGTGTTTCTTGCAGCCCTATATACACGTCTGCGGGAAAGAGCGACGTTAGTCCTGGTGAATTACAGTTTGCATTGTCTAGACCATTGGGCGGAGATGATGATATGGATGGACAGTTTACATTCTACAGACATTCAGTATCTATATCGCCAATCACAGACGTTCAGCTTCGAAACAACACCTTAGTTCATAGCTAGAATGTTCCTAATGCTGTGTAACAGATAATGTTGTTTCTTTTACTTTTCTTAAATCTTCGATTTTCTTAGTTTGAGCGTACAGTCAGCATTTAATTTCTCTGTTGTCCGTTACTTCAATGATTACTTAAATGCATGTTACATTGATTCTCTCTATCTATTATGTGCAAAGCTTCTCGTGGCTCTCTACCAACCGAAGAATATAGTCCCAGCCTAAGAAACCAGATAAATCAAAATAAAATGTATAAGAAACCTTCCTGCCATAGTTTAACGCCGGTATAGCAAATAAAAGAAACGTGGGTGATTTGAAATACAAATGCTGTCAAGGTAGAGCTTTTATGCTTTCTCTAGGCCATGCAAATGTGCCGCTGATAGTAGTAGTGGCTTGTAGAAGCTATGAGAAGAAGCAGAGGGGCATTATTGTTGAAATGGGCACTGGCAACCTCGACAGAAAGAGATGTACAGTTTGCTGTCTCGGGTATTTATGTCGTGAGGAGATGATATTGTGACTTCTCGTATGCGGATATTAGCATACGCCATGAGTCGCATATATATTATTTAGCGCTCTTCTTGTCATCGTCTAGCTCTAGAAGCAGCTCTTCCTGGATCGCTGCCTTGCGCTTCTGCCACCACTCCTTCTCCGCCTCAGTTTGAGACTCGACCTCGGCAAGCTTTGTTCTGAAGGCCTGGTTGGCCGCGATTTCGTTAGCAGACTGGAAGATGGTTTGACCCCAGTTAGGTTGCAGGCCATTGGCCTATTCAAGTGAAAAAAAGGGTTAGTTAAATGCCTTCTTGTTTCTTCCTAATTGTCCGTATTGCTTTGCTACATACCTCCATGACGACGTCACGCAGTTCATCTTCCATATCCTTCTCCGCGCGCTGGAAGCGCTGGGATAAGTCCTCGCTCACAGAGCCCTTAGCCAGCAGCGAAGTCAGCGCCTGCTTTGCAGTGCGGATCTGGATCAGTCGATGGATGTCCTCGACAGCTCTTCGTAGTAGAGCGGCGCGGATAACGCTATCGGGCACACGCGGGGCCTTTTCTGACTCGTCGGCGTCGAGGTTCATGTGCATGAGCGAGTGGTAGATGTTGCGCTGAAGGTGAGGAGGGAACCATGGAGCAAGGTTGGCACTCTGGGCTGTACATGTTGCAAGGGCGCTTTGGTTAGTAAGAGTGGATGCGAAAGTTGGAAGCAGACTATGGGGTGCCTACCAGCCTTGCGCTTGCGGTAGATGCTGGAAAAGGTCATCAGCGAGCCCACGAGCACTGTCAGGTAGGCGAATGGCAGCACCAGGCTCATCCAGTCAACTTCAAACGACAACATGGCAGACGGCGGTTGTCTATGTGACTGAATAAGTAGTGGGAGATATCTAGATTTGGAATGAAAGCCACAAAGAAAAAAAGTCCGTAGAAAGGCAACTTGATTGCAACACAGTCTAGCAAGTAAAGAAATCTAGAAAAGAAAGAGCACGGCGGCGTTGCAAAGGAGCGTGACGTTGAAGTTGAAAGATCGTGCATGCAGAAGAAGTGACGTCTTCAAGTCAATCGGCCTAGTAAGACTTCTGGACAACCTGTTTGTTCTTTGGCAATATTCCAAACTAGGATAGGTGTGCTGTTCTACTTTTGCCGTTGTTTACCCGGCTTGTAAAGCTGGTAAAACAAGATGGAACGTTAAGTTGGAATAACCCTACATTTCGTTACTGCTAGTTAGGGTTTACATTTTACGATATCTAAATATCATGAAACCTTTTTAGTCTTGTCTATCATCTCGAATCAAACTATGTAAATCTTTTGCAAAAAACTGAAGCTGCACTAAATACCTTTCTAACTCTTTCCAAAGCTTTTGTGACGTGGTAAATTGAGTGACTTTTATCTTGATGCTGATCAGTTAATTCCCTGTTGACAGGTGAAGAAATTGGCGATGAGATGTGATAATAAGTAATCACTGTAGTCGTGGACAGATAAGCGGTGACTAGAAGCTAGCCATGTCCTCCAATCGAAAGGGTCTAGAACTTGAGACGAGGTTCTCAGGGGGGCCACTGGTAAAACACTTAGACTTACTCATCAAAGCCCTTGGATGGCTGCTCTACGAGCTGCTAGGCGACCTCAAAGGGCCGGCTAACGGACTTGATTAGAGTGTTGGTAGTGGGGTCTGGATCCCCTGGATAGCGAAGTTAAACTGAGCCACGACATCACCAGAAAGAATATCTTTAAATGTGTTAGTTTAGTTAGCGTTAGTTAGTGATACTAAAACACGGCCTTGATAGAGGAATGATATCTACTTCTAGAACGTCTGGGAGTCATAAATAAGCACTGGTAAAAATGAAACAAAATGACAGGACCTTGTAGATTTTGGGATGCAATGATGTAATTTTTTTTCTTCCGTAGTGGATCGGGAGGAGTGTAAGCTTGCGTTTTTGTAAGCTATAGGCCATGAAATCTCCAACAACGGGCTAAGATTACCGCCTTAGCTTTATGGATTTGTATTATGTATACTTTACCGTACAGACGCGGCCAGGCCCACGGACTTTGACCACCACCGTCTAGAGTCATACCTTATAAGGACTATACAACTCGGAAGCTATCCGTGCTAGTTTCGATTATCACAAAGTCGTGTCATACGTGTCATAGAAAGTGTAATTTCTTCAAGTAGTATACGTACTGATAACTAGATGTGCCAATCACATTACTATGTATTTGCAATTATTCAAATCTGCTGTCTCTGTAATTTACTTGCTAGAGACTAAATTGCGAAATAGCGTGTGATATTAGCCAGGATGCGGTATATGGTAGTCATGCCTTCCGGAGTCAAGATATATACCCAAAAGCCGCTTCGAATAATCAATCAACTTGTGCAGATGCTGCTGTGCATTTAAGGCGGATTTACGTCTAGGATTTGGATCTGCTTGAGCTCCGGACCGACTGGTCGGTGATATGCAATTTACATCAACAGCAACATCAAAGCCGAGTCAGAGATGTGATTCTATGACATATTGAGCGCATTGTCTAGCCGCTAAGACGATCCGCAACTGACAGGATTAAATGCCCCGTAGTTCTGGCGTCCCTAGCCGAAAGAATGCGCTGCGAACGCCAGAAAACCGCCTCGAAACGAGCTTGTTGCGTCAAGCTGCAGACTCATATAGGATCTTGCGAACAAGGATTGGAAATGCGGGCGGGTGACTCAACTTCATGCCCAGCGTCAAGGGACGGGCCCTTTTCGAGAAGAACAGCTGGTGTTACTGTCGCCATTGACATGGAGGCTGGCCAGGTTGGCCATCACTTATAGTGATATGTTGGAACGTTGTTACCGACCTGTTGTTAACTATAAAAGCGTTTCTTTGTGCCGTGTTTGTCGCTGCTTAGCTGGAGATATATATCTTCATCACGCAAAGAAACCACTTACTAGATCTTCTACCTCTATTCATACCTATAGTACAGTCTGCCTTTAAAGAGCGCATCCATCATTGATCGCCGTATATTAGCCTCCTTGGTCTTTTTCAGTAAGCTCTGGGGAAAAGTGCGTCTATCTTATCGTACGCAGCCAATTGCAACACAGGAAAGGAAAGAACCTGCATCGTAATTTTCAATTATTCCTGCAATTAATTCTCGTTTTTTTTTTCCCTGGTTTTGATAGTTCCTGCCGACTATCAGATTCCCCACCAAAAAAAAGAAAAGCGCAAACGACGCTCAAATCGTCTTTAAACGAAGCTGCTCCCGTTTTGTCAAGCGGCGAATCTCTTCTTCTTCTTGTTCGGCTTCTCGTCTTCGGCTATTCTACCACAACTTCACAGCGCCTCTCGGCTTTTTCCACTTGAGCCTTCTTTAGATCGTCATTGGCTGGTGGTCGACTCTTGACTTGAAGTCCAGAGTCTGATTCGTCTTGTTCTGTCCTCCTGCCCGACTTTGTTTTTGATCCCTCGCCCCGAGACCTCGATAAAGTCTACTTAGCCCTCTCCTTCTCAACTGCCACCTCCTCTTCTTTCACATCTTCTCCTAGCTCGCAATCATGTCTCTTCAGGTTCTTGCCAGCAGAGCCCCCGCTGCTCTGCGAGGTTCTCGCCAACTGCCGCTGAACCTCGGCTACAACGCCCGCTCATTTACTCTAGCTTCTACTCGCATTGCATCCACAAGGTCAATCATCTCCAGCCAGACCCAGAAGCGCTTACTATCATACACCGCGTTGTGCCGTGCTGCTGATGCCCAAGCTGCTCCGAGTACCAAGGCGTACCTAGCGAGCGGTGTGCTCAAGACCAGCCCTCAGATCGATGTTAAAAAGGTTTGTCTAGGAGGAAAATATATCTCTCTATAGCACTATATAGTCGCTAACTGCAAGCAGGTGCTTGTAATTGGTAGTGGTGGTCTTGCCATTGGCCAGGCTGGAGAGTTTGACTACTCTGGTACGTACTTCTACTTTTAGATCTAGAATGCTGCTGAGACCGTTGTGATATGAATATGCCATGGTCACAATGCTCTGCTTCCTTTCGCTTGCGCTATTGGGACATACACTAACTCTAAGCAGGTTCACAGGCCTTGAAAGCCTTGAAGGAGGCTGGCATCAAGTCGGTCCTCATCAATCCCAACATCGCTACTATCCAGACTAACCATACTCTTGCGTGAGCTTCCCCAAATGCCTATGCGGCATAAAGACACAATACTGACTCTAGATTAGTGATGAGGTTTACTACCTGCCCGTTACCGCAGAATATGTAAGCTATGTTATCGAGAAGGAAAAGCCAGACGGCATTTTCTTGTCCTTTGGTGGCCAGACTGCCCTCAACCTCGGTGTTGAGATGAAGCGCTGTAAGTATACCCTGTTTTCCGTTCCCATTTCGATCGATCAGTTCCCTTACCGAGCCTCCGCTCTGTATCATACTTCGGAGCTCTGCTATTATCTATCAATGGTATACGCTATCATATGTGGTGACACAGCTCTTTAAGGTTTTCATCTTGTAAAAACATGCCTGATATGTGGCCAATGCTTTTCGCCTAGTAGGGCTTCCGATTTTGCTCTTAATATTCAATTCTTCTCGTAGCAAGTCTCGGAAGCCCCGTGGCCTTTATAGCGCGGCGGTGCCCTTCGCCTGTTTAGTACTCAATATTGTGCGCAAGAATCGCATTAAGCCAGGACCCTCACTAACCGCTCTTATCTTCTGCATCTATAGTGGGACTCTTTGAGAAATACGGCGTCAAGGTGTTGGGCACATCAGTTGATACTCTAGAACTGTCTGAAGACCGTGACCTGTTCGCAAAGGCCCTGCAGGAGATCAATATTCCCATTGCGAAGTCTATCGCTGTATCGACTATCGATGAGGCCCTGGATGCTGCTAACAAAGTTGGCTACCCCATCATGTAAGTTTTTTTCCTACCCTGTAAGATGTCGTCATGATCACGTGGCATTCTGTGTAAGTCAACACCGAGCAATGTAACGGCAGGCTAATATATCTGGTATAGTGTTCGTGCTGCCTATGCCCTGGGTGGTCTCGGCTCCGGCTTTGCAAACAACGAGGACGAGCTCCGCAACATGGCCGCCCGCTCTCTGACGCTTTCTCCACAGATTCTGGTCGAGAAATCGCTCAAGGGCTGGAAGGAGGTGGAGTATGAGGTTGTTCGTGATGCTAACAACAACTGCATTACCGTGTGCAACATGGAGAACTTTGAGTAAGTCAGCAACCCCTGTTACCAGAAACTCTTGCTCCAGTCATTCTAACTCTCAAAATAGCCCTCTTGGTGTCCACACTGGTGACTCCATCGTTGTTGCCCCGTCGCAGACTCTGAGTGACGAAGAGTACCACATGCTCCGTTCGGCTGCTATCAAGATTGTTCGCCATCTTGGTGTCATTGGCGAGTGTAACGTCCAGTATGCTCTGCAACCCGACGGTCTCGACTACCGCGTTATTGAGGTCAATGCTCGTCTATCCCGTTCTTCGGCTCTGGCTTCTAAGGCCACTGGTTACCCCCTGGCGTATACTGCTGCCAAGATCGGTCTCGGCCACTCTCTCCCTGAGCTTCCCAACGCTGTTACCAAGACCAGTAAGCTTTCTTATTATTATCGCTAACCACGCTTAGTTCATCTATGTCTAATATATCTCACTAGCTACCGCCAACTTTGAGCCTTCGCTTGACTACATCGTTACTAAAATTCCCCGCTGGGATCTTTCCAAATTTCAGCACGTCAAGCGTGACATTGGCTCTGCCATGAAGTCTGTCGGTGAAGTTATGGCCATCGGCCGTACCTTCGAGGAGTCCTTCCAGAAGGCCATCCGTCAAGTTGACCCCAAGTACCTTGGTTTCCAGGGTGACAAGTTTGAGGATCTTGATGAAGTTCTGAAGAACCCCACCGACCGCCGCTGGTTAGCTGTTGGCCAGGCCATGCTCCACGAGGGTTACTCTGTTGAGAAGTTGCATGATATCACCAAAATCGACAAGTGGTTCTTGTACAAGCTGCAAAACATCGCCAACATGACCAAGGAGCTACAGTCTGCCGGCAGCCTCGAAGCCTTGAAGAAGGCCCAGATCCTGTCTGCTAAGAAGCTTGGCTTCTCTGATCGCCAGATCGCTCAAGCCGTCAACTCTACCGAGGATGCTGTTCGCGCAACCCGTACTGGCTTCGGTATCCGCCCTTGGGTTAAGAAGATCGATACACTGGCTGCTGAGTTCCCTGCAGATACCAACTACTTATACACCACCTACAATGCCTCAACCCACGATGTCACGTTTGAAGACAAGGGTACTATCATTCTTGGTAGCGGTGTTTACCGTATTGGTAGCTCTGTTGAGTTTGATTGGTGCGCTGTTTCTGCCACCCAGACTCTGCGTGAGATGGGCAAGAAGACTGTCATGATCAATTACAACCCCGAGACCTACAGCACTGACTTCGATACTGCTGACAAGCTGTATTTTGAGGAACTAAGCTACGAACGTGTGATGGATATCTATGAGCTCGAGAATGCCTCCGGTGTCGTTGTATCTGTTGGTGGTCAGCTACCTCAAAACATTGCCCTGCGTCTACAGGAGACCGGTGGCGCCAACGTTCTTGGTACTGACCCCAAGGATATTGACAAGGCAGAAGATCGCCAGAAATTCTCCGAGATTCTTGATTCTATTGGCGTGGATCAGCCTGCTTGGAAGGAGCTCACCTCGGTCGAGGAAGCCTCAAAGTTTGCCGACGAGGTTGGCTACCCCGTTCTGGTCCGCCCCAGCTATGTCCTGTCCGGCGCTGCTATGACTGTCATCCGCAGCCCCGAAGACTTGAAGGAGAAGCTCGAGGCTGCTAGCAATGTATCGCCTGATCACCCCGTTGTTATCACTAAGTTCATCGAAGGTGCCGAGGAGATCGATGTCGATGGTGTTGCTTCCAACGGTGAATTGATTCTTCATGCTGTCAGCTCCCACGTTGAGCAAGCTGGTGTCCATTCTGGTGACGCTACTCTTGTTCTTCCTCCTGTCAACTTAGACGATTCTACCATGGCCCGTCTTAAGGAGATTGCCCAGAAGGTTGCCAAGGCCTGGAGCATCACTGGCCCCTTCAACATGCAGATCATCAAAGCCAACGAGGGCGGTGCTCAAGATGCTCTGAAGGTCATTGAGTGCAACCTGCGTGCCTCGCGTTCGTTCCCCTTCGTGTCCAAGGTTCTGGGCACCAACTTCATCGAGACTGCTACCAAGGCTTTAGTTGGAAAGAATGTGCCAGCGCCACAAGATCTGATGGCTGTCAAGCGCGACTACCTCGCTACCAAGGTACCTCAGTTCAGCTGGACCCGTCTGGCAGGCGCCGACCCCTTCTTAGGCGTCGAGATGAGCAGCACCGGCGAGATTGCTTGTTTCGGCAAGACTCTAGTCGAAGCGTACTGGGCGTCACTACAGTCAACAATGAACTTCCGCGTACCTGAGCCTGGTGAGGGCCTTCTGTTTGGCGGCGAGCTGAGCAAGGACTGGTTGACCACCATCGTCGACTACGTTTCTCCTCTTGGTTACAAGCTGTATGCAGTCGACAATGCTGTTAAGAACTTTATCGAGAAGAACGCCAAGGGCAGCGTGTCTGTCAAGGTCATCGAGTTTCCCACCGAGGACAAGCGTGCCCTGCGCGATGTCTTCGCCAAGTACGATATCCGTGGTGTATTCAACCTAGCTCTGGCTCGGGGCAAAACCACATTCGATGTCGACTACGTGATGCGCCGTAACGCCGTTGACTTTGGCGTGCCACTGTTCATGGAACCGAACACTGCTATGCTCTTTGCCCAGTGCCTAAGTGAGAAGCTGCCCCGCTCTGAGGGCATTCCTTCCGAGGTCCGCAGATGGTCAGACTTCATTGGCGGCAAGCCCCTGTAAATTATATCCCTCTATTCCTTTCTTTCATTCGCCCAACAAGCAGATCTATAACTTGTGCCTGACCACTAAAACTCCCACGATACGACACCACGCCATATACTCATCTTATTTTCATGATATCCTGACTCCCTTCTTCATCATTATCATCTCTAATGCCTCATCCTAATTATCAGGTGATACTTTCCTCTCTCTCACTATAACTTCTGCTCGAAATCACAAGTGGCCAGCTAAGTCTAGTTTCGTCTATCACGTTTTGTTGCCTGTTACCTACCACCGTTGATCTACTGCGCTTCTATAAGATTCTTTTTTTGAATATAAAAAAGTGTTCTTATGTTTTTATTGCGTTTTATACTGCCTGTCTTTTTTTTGATCAGAGTCTTACTCTCTTGGAGTTAATAAAACATCAAGTTCATTGAATGTTGTAAATATACTCTATACATCTCGAACCTTATAATAATACAGTGAAAAAGTCTTTACAGAGGATAATGCTTTTTTTATGCTACATGTCTAATAGTTAGTATAATTAATCCCTTGATGGTAGAGTGATAAACCACTAAACACAACTTTTGAAGTGCAAGTTGCTATCTAAATAAACGCCCAACTCAACTTAAGATACACATCTAAATGTATCAGATGAAAAAGTACAGGAACACTTCTATATTATGTACCTTTCTCTTTGTATGAAACAACAATGATCCATATCATCTATTCTTTCTTGTTGATCTCCCAACGGGTTTCGGTTCATTTACATTTCCGATCCAGGAGGCGGCGGAGGTGAAGGGTGTGGTCGATTCTCATTATTCAGCCTAACGGCAGCAAATCTCTTAGCAAGGGGTTGTTCTTCTTGACGACGGCCATAACGAAGACTTAGGTCGGAAGCAGCGGCAGCGGCAGGGGCAGGAGTGGTTGAAGCAGAGGAAGCGGAGAATGGCGTGGGGATACCACTAGACGACGACGAGGCAGACGAGATTATGTCTTGGAGGGCAGGTCGAGCTTCGCCGTCTTGTTGGTGCAAAGACGAGGGCCGAGGCCGCTTGGGGATTCGCTCACCGGTCGATTCGAGGATGGTCCGGAGGGTTTTCCAGCCATCGCTGCTGAGAAGAGTTTGGATATCTTTAGAGGTTTTGCTAGTGACGATTTTGCATAGCAGCGTCTCTTCATCCTAAAATTAGTATGGCAGAGGTGATTATTAGTATATTGATACAACGAATATTCTCATAAACGTTTTTATTTTCAAATAGACTTACACGTCCCAAAATTTGCATCGTGAATAGGAAACAAAGAAAATGAAAGTTGGAGCCAGCATTTTCTTTCAGGGCCTCGATATCTCTAACAACACGAGCGACCTCGTTATATTCCTGACTAAGGCCAAGGTAGTTTCGGTTCTCTATGGTGAAATCATTGCCGGTAAACATGGGATTAGGGTCATCTGGGAAGCCGTGGGTTAGGGTAACAAAGAGATATTCAACAGGGAATGACGGCTTTGCGTTCTCCTGCACATTGGCACCATATTCGTTAATCTTGCGGTAGAACACATCAGGGATGTACCGGGTACGTGTAGCCACATCGTCTTCTTCTTCCTGTACAAGCATCACGGTCGGGTCTGCGGAAGGCTCAATGATGTCGGCGCGAACCATCTCAACTGCAGAGTTGGACATTTGGTAGCTGTTGATTTCAATCTCGCCTCTCTCATTACCAGAGATGATGCAAGTTACAAAGTTAGAGCCGAATGCGCCAGAGCGGCTCCATTTTGTCACACGCGGATACTGTGCTTGTAGACGTGAAGCGAAGCAGATCTCCTGGGATGAGAGAAAGTAGGAGTCGGCATGGCGCTTACAGATGACACTGCCGTCGCCCTTTCCAGAATCGACCAAGTCGGACCATATAACACCCACGGGTTCCAGGCCGCAGTTCTTAGCGGCTCTGTCAACTACTTCCTGGTTCTCGAAGTTTCCCAGGGTAAGTCCGTCCACCTCGTCGGTTTGTGGTACCTCGTAGACAGCTTCAACTACGGCTTTGATTCCAAGAGGAACCTTGGTGTACTCAGCGTACCGGCCATATAAAAGTCCATAACGTTGTGATCCTGATTTTCTCCAGGAATTGAGGAAGTTATCGACGATGGAAGCATCAGAAAACTCTACATGGTCGACCATGCGGAAGTTCTGCGGCTGCAAGATGATAGCACTGGGCTGGCATTTGCTGCAAATTCCAACTGGCCACTTGGGATGGCCTCCTGAGCAGTCGGGTGTGACTCTGTAGTAAGGCTCGTTCAGTGGCGGAATGAACGAGGTTCCGGATTCAGGTTTGTTCGTAGCAGCGTTGATTTTGCGTAGATGGGCGTGGAATGACGGGTACTTGATGCCGTTGTCTGCGAGATAAGCGGCGTTGAAAGGCTCGAGAGGCGTACAGTAATCACACATACCCTTAGGGCCATGCTTACACATGGTGCTTCGAGGCCGGGAAATAGTGCCTGGCAATTTATCCAGCCGATCATCAAGCGGCGATTGCTTGATTACCTCCCATGGACGAGCGGCACCCTCTGCCAGGGCAATGATCTCTGAGGCTGCCGGTAGCGACTCTTCCACAATAGGTTTTCCATTTAGACGCGCAGTTTGGGTAGCAATGGGCTCTTGCGACACTGGCACAGACTCTTGGATCTTATGCTTGTATGTAATGAAGATAAGGTCGCCGTGCTTCATGCCGACTTGGCTTAGTTTAATTTGGGAGATCTGTGTGATTAGCTTCGCATCAGTGCCAGATGGTGAGTTCGACAAGGAGATTGTGCTAGAATCGACAGTATCGGGAATCAGAGGAACTAGCTGATTGCCAAGGTCGGCAAAGGTGTTGGTTGGTTCCAGTGTCAGCCGGACCATGCCGTCTGGGCCGCGAACTCTTAAAAGCATGGCGGACGGATGATTGTGATTTGTTAGGTTGAAGGACTGCTGTATTAAGGCCAATCAAGAGGCTGTTTGCAAATTAAAGCGAAATGACTTTTCGTGTGATGACGTAGATAGGCTATTTGTTTGAAGAAATAAGAGTTAGATGTGGTTTTGTTTTTTGGTTGCTAAGATCAGTGCTAAAAAGTCACAGCGATGGAGGGGTTAACCCGAAAGCTTATGCAGGAGCTTTGGCTGATGACGGAGTTAGGTGTTGCCTGCTTAGGCGAAATAGCGTGTCTTATAGGCAGCTACAGAAGAACTAAGAATCCAAAATGTTGCACACTAGGTAATTGGTTCAAACATGCCTAAAATGTGAAATATGATGCTTGTTGTCGTGATTTGTAAGAAGCAAAGTTTTGCAAAGTAAGTAAAGCTCTTTTAACTGAACTTTACTATTTATTGACAAACAACAGAATGGTGAAGGTGTAGAAGGTGCATAAAGAAGCAATTGGAATATTGGGAATGGTTTGACATAGTTAACCCTAGTGAGGGGCGGTACTAGTTAGTACTATCACATGTCACTAACTAAGCTTTAGCATCGCTTGAGTAGGCTTATGTTCAATTGGTTAGTCATCATGTATTTAATTTTACTACATTTGGTATTTTGCTAGTTATTTTTTTTCATTTGCTGTGTGCTGTGCCACCACTTCAGTTCTTGTTTAGCCGGACTTCGGGATTCTTTTCAATGAAATTCAGATCGACTTTGTGGCCAAGCAACTCTCTAATGTTAGAGATGCCGTACTTGATCATGGTTGGCCGCTCTAGACTCAAGCCCCAACCGTAGACTCTCAGATCCTTGGGCAGGCCCATGGACTCCAGCATTTCTGGCCGGAACATGCCACTATTGCCAATCTCGACAAGCTTGCCTAGACCCTCGTGGAAGGCGAAGATCTCCATAGATGGCTCGGTGTACGGGTTGTACGCAGCCTTGAACTTGAGGTCTTTGAGGCCCATCTTATTGAAGAAGATTTCCATGAACTCCATCAGGCCACCGAGGTTCAGACCATAGTCGGCAATGACACCCTCAACCTGGTGGAACTCAGCTAGATGCGTCGCATCAACAGCCTCGTTTCTGAAGACCCGGTCAATAGAGAAGTAACGGGCCGGGGGAGGTCGGCCGTCAGGGCCCTTCTGCGCAGCCAGCTTGCGGAGAACATTAGTGGAAATGGCAGTTGTGTGAGTGCGCAGAACAAGGCGCTGGGCTTCTTCGGCAGCCCATGGGTACTGGTAACCGATGGAGCCGAACTTGCCCTCCTGGTGCACAGCCTTGACGTTGTCCCAGTACTCCTGCTGGTTTAGGTCAGTGCCGGGGATATCGTGGGGGCGGTCGCCAACCAGAGGATCGGAGATGTAGAAAGTGTCCTGCAGATCACGGGCAGGATGTTGCTGGGGAACATAGAGGGCATCGAAGTTCCAGAAGCCGGTCTCAACGTAGCGGTTGGTGGGCATCTCTTCGAAGCCCATCTCAAAGAAGATGTTGCGGAACTCTTGGCGCACCTTGTTCAACGGGTGCAGAGCACCGGCGCCCTGGTCGGCACCGAGTGCGTTGAAGTTGTAGGCCTTGAAGGCGGCCTTGTCCCATGAGTTGGCAGCCAACATATCGGCGGTCAAATCGGTGTCCTCCTTGACCATCTCTAGGGCAAACTTGGCACCCTTGCTGATTTCGAAGCTGACTACCTTTTGCAGGCGCACTAGCTTGCGCTTGCGCAACTCGGCGATGATCTTGGGTTCATGTGTCTGGGTCTCCTGTATCTTCTTGAGTTGCTGTTGAGTAACATCAATGATGGTCTCAGTCTATAAAATTTAAACAGGGTAGCATGGTTAGCACAGTCCTTAGAATGTCTAAATCCACAAATGCATCACCAACACCTCTAAGATATATGACGATGCTTGCTAGGATGGCACAATCAAGGTAAAAAAAAAGAGAATTTCAACTCACGGTAGCGACCAGCTTGCCATCCTTGGCCTTGCTAATCCATTTCTCCTTGAAGGCCTTGCCCTGGCCGACCTTTGTGACGGTTTTGTCGCCGATGGCCTTCTCAAGTTCCTGCACTGTCAGGCCTTCCATGGACTGGTGCAGAGCAGCGAATACACGAGCTTCATGAGAGCCGTGGGCTGCAATCTGTTCGCCCTCGGCCTCCAGAACCGCCTCCTCGCGCTCAATGGTGGTGTAGGCTACCATATCACGACTGCTAAGACGGTCCAGAGCCGACTTGACTTCCGTGAAGGGCATGGTAGGGAAGGCCTCAGTAGAAAGGATGGGCGAGGCCTTGTCCAGCTTCTGAAGAATGGCGGACGCCAGGTCCGTGCTTGAAGAATCGGCCATTGTGTTGTCTGACGATGAGTCTAATAGAGCTAGCTAATCGAGGTAGGTGAAGATTGGGTAGGAGTCCGTATATATATAGATTGCTTGTATATATTGTATCGAGCGTCGTGGATTCTGGAAAATTGGCCGATTTATAACAGGCAGCATAAGTGCAAGCACTGGTAATATTGAGACTCGATTATTCTGGGGGTTCTGCGCCTGAAGCGACTGTTTGGATATTTGAGTCACCGAAACCCTTGACAAGAACTGAAGCTAAATGGGCCGGCCAGTCGAACTAGCCAACCAAACAAGCTACAGAAGGACCTGCCATACTACTACTCAAAAAAAAAAAGCGGACGGCTCTCCTTCTAGAAAGTGGGGCAGATCTGTCACGTGGATATGCCACTACAGGGTTTCCCAGGGTTTGGCTATCAAGTGTTAAGGTGACGCCATTGCGCCGCTAAAAGTTTTAGTGGTCTGTCCACTGGCGTGTTCCTGATCTAGGGCATCATTCAAGTGACTGACTGATACTGAATCGTTCCTATAGCGGACGCTGGCAATCTCACGTACTCGATCAAGCTGGCAAGGCTAGCAACTGGCTGCGACATCATCAACAGCACCAACATAGACCAATCATCGATATCCACAACTTTGTCGCCCGGAAACCTGCGGACGCCCACTGACTGCCTCAAAGCATATCTCTAGTATCTACTACATCCACCCCAGGCTTAGTGCCCAGCGACCATATGCTAGCTACTGTGGTGAGACTCGCGCTGTGATCAAGACCGGCGCATCCGCTTGCTGTCTCGGCGCCAATTTCAATTGAATCGCTGGCCTTAACTATAGCATGCTTCACGAACGGGTTTTGTCGATAATACATCTGCGCCTGCTCTTCATTGCTGACAAACCCGGCAGCATCCCGACTCAGCAATCTCATGCCACCTCTTATTGATCCATTCTCGCTATGAACAACGCCGATGACGCCCCTACGCCGGCGCCGGCGCCGGCTGCAGCATCTGATGTGAGACTCCGTCCTTCTGATGCGTCTTCTGCACCTCCTGTGCCGTCTGCGCGTGCTCCCTCCTCGACGGCAGTTCCCCTCCGCCGCCCACGGACTATAAACCGTCGCATACGGAGCTTCTCTGTCGATGCCACAACCTCTCGCTTTTCACGCCATGACGAGTTCGTCGCTAGTTCGCGTCGAAGACCTTTCCGCAGTCAACGACGCAAAAAGCCACCTCCAGCTCTTACAAAGAAGCTTCATTTCGTCTCTAATCTTTTGACAAGCCTCGATTCGTTGGTTTACGTTCAACTTGCAACCTTATACTATATGGAGTACGTCTCCTTCTCATTAGAATTGCATGTCAGTCTCGAATATCTAACACACTACATAGGTGTTCTCTAATCCTGTTCTGCCCCAGAACTCTGGCGCATTATACATACCTTACTCCCCAACCAGAAAACTTCAATATCTCTACTGCTGCACCCGCAAACTTGCTTGCAGTATTAGTCCCAAATATACTGGCTATGGTCTGGCACATATTTACTGCCTTACCGGTGGCTTCCGAAAGCGCTAGAGGCTTCATGCACGGCGGCATCATTATGGACTTCGTTGGTCAACAGCCTCCAACTAGCAAGCTGTATCTGTTTGCAATTGATGCTATAATATTAGTGCTTCAGTTGATTATGCTCGCTGTCCATCTGGACCGTGACAATCTCCTCACACAGATCGATCCAAAACGTATCAGCCCACTTATGTTACTCAATCTGATCACAGTAGCACGCGCTCTCGACCAAGCAGAGCGCGGTTCTGCCCCAAGTCACCCTACAGAGGATCCAGAAGCCGGTGGATCATCGTCCGCACAATCGCAATATCCAACAAGACGTTCATCATCACGTGAAGCCGGTCCATCTGAAGAAAGCAGCGGACTTTTGTCTCGGAGCACTACCGAGACCTCCGGGCATCCTGATCTTCTGGACGAGCTCTGCTCTGGAACTGCCGTGATAGGCGAGTACAGCCTGGTCGGCACATTCCAAAAGTATGCCGCAGCAGTTAAGATCCCGTCAGTCTTATCGCGGCGCTCCTCTGGCTCTGAATCTGAGCAGGGCATTCAACCAGGAAACTATACTGCCACGCTTCGTGAGCTTGGCATGAGCGGTTTCGCTCGTCTTCTCAGGACAAGGCGAGATGCTACGCAAACGGGAACATCAGGACCAGATTCATCATAGATACGTTTATACCCAGACATTGTTACTGTTCAGCGATTCGTTTTGCATAATATAGAAATAATGAGAAGATACTAATTTATGAACCAAGGCTTTATGGCTGTTGTATGATCAAATACTAGTAGATGTGAAGGAGTCAAATAAAAATAAAAAGCAAAAAAGAGAAGATAAATACCACATGTTGATAAGATTATACAAAAATAAGATAAAACAAGACCCCGATAAACGTTCCAGCAACTCCGGTAGTGTAGTAGACTTGCTTTTCCAAAAAAAAAAAAACTATCGTATCCCATAAATGCAATGCACACGACGATGCAATCGATGACGACGATGAGAGATAAGAAGACAATACCAAAATGAAAAACACAACAGACAGATAATCTCCGCCTCTGTCTCTATGCGACCTTTCTCGCGACATTGCCTACGCCAAAGCCCTTGATAGAAACAATCATGTCGTTGCTATCCTCCTCGTCAACAGGTCTGATACCCCAGGCATGGCCGCCAAAAGCTTTGAGATCGCGAGCTAAACGGATAAAATCGGAGTTGATGACGCCTCGGCTAAGACGCACACGACCAACATCTTCACTACCCATAGCCATGAGCGACAGAACTGTCGGCGCTGCTTCCCTGCTGATGCAACCGCCAGTAGAGATTGCCTCCAACAATTGGTACGCACATTGCTTACCTATATCCTCGGGGATGACACCACCATGAGGAGGAGCAGGCACATCTGCCGAATATATCACACCAAGAGAACTGCTTTCAGCCACCAAACTCAGGCCAAAGCCAATACCGTTACGCTTCTTGTCGCCATTCTTGTCGGTGACCAGCGGGGCCTGGTCGTACTGAGCAGCGATGTTTATATCGGGAACAAGTGGGTTGAGGATCTCGCGCGCAGCCTGGATCATGCGGTTGTTGCTCGAGGCAGCCACACCCGTGCAATAAGAGACACCACGAATACGACGAATACGGCCATCACTACGGTTCAGGTGGAGCGTCTTGGGTAGCCGAACCTGTGAGGCGAAGCGAAGTTCGACAACACCACCGCCGCCACGGCCGCCCTTGCCGGCGCATGAGCGGGTGATAATGCGGACTTCTATACGGGCAGGTGGAATACCGAATAGGGCGAAGAGAGGCAAAATAGAAGTTCGGAATGTATCGACGGATATATCGCCCGTCTCAGTAGAGGAAGTGATGACGCCAGGACCGGTAAAGCGGATGTTCATGTGGCCCTTTGAGAAGGGCGCAAGTAGGCAGATAGGCAGCAGGAAGTAGGTAACACCGCGGTTATTATTGGCCTCGATTCTGTGCTCAACTACATCACCCTCGATTGCACCTGCGCCGTCAATGGCGCCAGTGATAAGGCCGGGATGGTATGTTATGCGGGTACCGGTAAGAGATATCTGGATCGAGCTGCCGTTGGTCACGGTCTCGAGGAGACGCAGAAAGGAAACTTCGTGAGGTGCAAGACCGGGATGCGTTGGCGACGAGTTACGGATCTGAGAGATAACCACCGCCCGGCCGGTAAGAGTAGATAGGGTAAGACGGTGGGCGAAGCCCATGTGGCCGGTGAAATGGACGACGTCTTGAGACGCCATGATTGCGGATTTGTGTGTCTAGATATACTAGATAGTCTATGAATATCAACAGCGGGTAAGAGTCAAGACGGGAAAGGCATAGACCAAAGAATGAACGGAAAAGAGAAGCTGTAGTCGAAATGGCTGTTGTTCGAAGCTCTCCGTTACGTTTATCCCTTAGATGGCAATAGTTCTTGTAGTATAATTCCTTGAGAAAAAAAAAACCATTTTCTGCCCACTTTGGCTAATGTGGGGTCCCAGAAGTAGAAAGCGGTGAACATGTCTTATCTTATCAACCCTGGATTTAACCTATTCTATACCAATTGCATGGAAGTTTTGAGCGCTTGCACTGTCATTGGCCCCACTATTAATTGGCGATGGCTTCAATAAACGGCAAGTCACTTCAACCGTTAAGCACATCTAACTCTAGCAACCTGTATTTCTTTTGTTTTTATTCCATGTGTGCGCATAGTTTATAGCTGCTATGTCGTCCCAGGCGGCTGTGCCTCAATTAAGACACGCCAATCACCTTGCTCGCTCTACTTTTAGAGCTTGTCCTCGTCAGCGTTCAACTGCTGGTATAAATCGACAGGCTGTTTGGTTTCACCACGGCTCTGCATCGAGACGGCGAGTTCGGCCTGGAACTGCGTTGCCACAAACTAGCAAGTCTAATGCTTTGCACCAACCACCAGTAATCCAAAGGCCCGGCCTGGTGCCAGACTCTGCAGTGAAATATGAGAAAGCGCCTCTACCAGATGTCATCCATGATTACGATGATGGGGAAGACAAGGGTTACACAGTTCGTTACTTTGAACAGGATGAACGCGGCATTGTGCGGCAGTTGAGAAGCGAAAAGGAATTCTCAGACTCTTGGTCTGGCAAAAGTGAGCCGTTAGCGCTGAGAGCAAAGCAACTCTTGAATACCTTCTCTGATAGCGACGTCCGAATGCCCACTAAGAACGAAGTCGACAACCTCGCTTCAGAAATCACCAGCATATCAAATTCTGGTGCGCCGCCAGAGACTATCATCCAGAGGCTTGGCCGCTTTGTACGAGGTCTTTCGTCACCTAGAGTCGCCCAGACATCACGAGATGCTGAGCTCCATATTATCGAGGCTGCTGAAAACGAAGTCATCACTCAAATACCAATCAAGTTCTGGAACTCCAAAAAGCAATCTCGCAAAGCCATCGAAGACTTGAATATATCCCTTCGTCGCTTCGACAAGCCGCTAAGAAGAAAAGAAGTCCCTTTGCCAACTACGTTTGCAACAGCCTGGAAGCGATATCTTGCCGCACGGCAGCCTATGGCCATGAAGTATAAGCAGATACCGCGTGATGTTTGGGACATGCTGTGGAAAATGTTTTCCATAGAGCATGAACACAACCCGCTTCGTCTCACGCAGGTCTCTAAACTTGCCAGAGACATGAGCATGGCGCAAGTTGAGCTGAAGTCAGACCAGCAACTTACCCTCATCGAAGCCATGTTTGCCGAGGGCTGGCAGACCAAGGCCATGGAAAACTGGAAACGGTGTGTTGTCGATCTCGGAAGTGACAAGGCACCAACATACACAGCCTACTGGGAGCTTGGCACACGGATGTACTGCCATATGGGCGAACTGGATCGTGCAGAGGAGCTCACAAAGAAGCTTCTTGAGAAGCAATCTGATCCTCGCATCCTGATCGATTTCATCCAGGCCTGTCTCACTGACAACACACCAGAGAATTCAAAACGTGCGTGGAATTCGTACGTGAAGCTGCGCAACCTCCTTGTTGAAGATATGGGCATCGTCGACTATGACCGCGTAATATCGTCTTTCTTGATGGCAAACGAGATGAATAAGGCATTAGACATCTTCGTCCAGATGATGACCAAAGGCTCCATCTCAATATCCATCGACAGAGATGGAACCATTCCTAAAATAATAGCCAATAAGTTTTTCTTTGGCAAATGGCTCAAGCGTCTTATCGGCAATGGCGAACTAGAAAGCGCCATGAAGGTTGTCCGATTCATGCAAGAGCACCGGATCCCCGGTTCCGCCATTCAACTTAACGGACTCATTAGTGCCTGGTACCGTTCCGGTAGCGCCGCTGATCTAGCTAAAGCCGATGCCCTTGGCTGGGAACTTGTCCGCTCCCGGCTCGAATTTGTCAGTGCCCGCAACGGCATTAACGAAAAGTTCATCACGGAAGAAGACCGTGCTCACGGCGATCCAATGCCCATGGCTAACCTAGAAACTTTCTCTCTTTTAGCTGAAGACTATCATCTGCGCAGATTCTTTCGGAAATTCCAGCAGCTCTGGGACGCGTTTGAGGCTTCAGAAATCAACTACAATGCCTTCATGATGAACCAGTTGATGGCAACTTCCATGGATTTTGGAAGGGTTGACGACGCCCTTAGACTTTATAACTCGCTAGTACGTGAGAAGGGTATGAAGCCCAACCCGCATACATTTATGGAGCTCTGGAAGGCCCTAGAAGTCAACCGCGTCATGAAGCTCTCAGAGGACGAGTTCAGTATGCAAATCGTCGATGCACGCAAGACCTTTGGCGAGATGATGCGGCATGCTGACGTCTTTAACGGCAAGATTCATGTGCAATTAGCACGCAAGATCCTACACACCTTCCGACGCCTCGAAGACCGGCCAGGCTTCGTCATTGCGCTGTCGATGATGCGCCGCGTCTTCAACTTCATCCCGCACGACACACTGACGTTGGAGTTAGTTGTCGGCAGCACAAATCTCTTATTTGATTCTCCGCATGCGAGGCATAAAGTACGCTTGGCTAAGGCGAAGATGGAGACTTCACTATTTGATATCAGACGCAAAATTGCTGGTAATAACTCAGCAAGACTGCTCGATGATATTCCTGCCGAAGAGAGAAGTGAATTGCTGTTTGCATATCTTCGAGATCATTTCCTAGTTGTCAATCACCTAAAGGGCCTGAAGCCAGTCACAGAAGAGATACTCAACCAGGCCGCAGATGATATGGGGTTGAAAGAACTGCAGAAGATGCAACAGAATGAGGATGAGTAGTCTAGCCACTAATAGAGCAACAGAGAGTATAGTGACCTGTGTAAGATAAAGAGACGGCGTTGAATTCGATAGATATAATAGTCTTTCAACATTCATTTTATAACACAAAATTGCAGTTTTCGAGTACATAATGGGATGGTAATGATACAAAACTGTGTTTTTTTTCATTGTGGTAAAGTCTCGCGCGAATGCAATAAGATAAAGAGCACCAATAATATAATGGCGATGCTTCAGATTGAAGGATAAACAATGGACGCCGACGCTATGCAAATATCAAAAAGCCATGAACAATTGCCCAGTAACGGGCATAACGCATTATCCCCGAGCCAAGGCAATCAATAAATCAGTCAGCGAATGCTCAGAAGTAAAGAGTATATCCAATAATTTATATTGGAACAATCAGGACATCTCCATGTCTAGGTCCATCTCGGCCTCTAGCTGATCGCCCACTGAACTCAACTGGGAACTAGCTGGTCTGGAGTCCATGGTATGCAAGGAAGCCGATGATCCTGCACGATTGTATTGAATCGTAGGCGCGCGGATTTTTTCCTCCCATTTCTGGATCGTCGTCATCTCTTCGCCGCCACCTTCTGCGATTATCTCTCCATGGTCAATGCTTCGACCAAGAGCTGTGGCGATGTACTTGGTATCTTCGCCAGTCTTGCTATGCTTTGTTTTAAGAGCTACGGTTAATTGGAAGTGTCAGTATATGATTCTAGAAAGGCCGATGCATCCAGATTGCCGCTTACCTGTGAGGTAGTCTGATGCCTCGGTGTCGCCATCTGATAGAGGCAAGGCTAGAATAGCTTTACACCTTGGGCCATCAAACCAGGCAATGAAGTCCTCAATACCTCGTACATCTTCTTGACCCAAGAAATCTTGCTCGTTCAATGGCCGTTCAGGAAGTACAGCACCCAGATCTTGCAGCGCCATGCGCACGTCTACCTCCGTTGGCATCAACTCGCTTCCATTGTCCACGGCATGAAGTGCGGTTTTTTGGCATAGAAGCAGCATATATCGTACGGCAAGATCGGTAAAAGTGTCAATAACGCTCGATCTAGAGCCGTAGTATCCGGTTGCGCGCAGTACTTGGAGAATGCATGGCCGAAGTAGCGCATGGAAGAAGATTGGCGGTGTTGACGACATTGTGTGCCGCTTAATGCGTAAGTTGGGGTTGTCTGGTCGTTTTCAGTAGAGTAGGGCGTTGTAGGAGTGGTTTTTACACCACAGGCATTAGTTGATTGCAGTTGAGCTTGCTGGATCAGAGCAAGCCAGTTTAAGCGCTTCAAGCTTGCGACAAAACTATGATATCGTAGGAACAAAGGCGATAGAAGAGAGTAATATTTGGTTGTACCAGGAAGCTGATGAATGTAGAAACAGTGATCAAGATTGGTTGATGGTAAGGTAAGGAGATTATTAGCGTAACTACGTATTTAGGCCTTGTTAGACTATTGCTTTTCGCATCTTGCTATAGTATGTCAGAAACTGTCGATAATGCGCGAGGCTGAAGTCACAAGTTCTAACAATTTCGCATAGAAAGAATTCATGATATATCAGCCTTGTCAAGCTTCTCAACGAAACATCAATTAAAATCACAGCTAGGGTTTATTGTACATAGGGTTAAATATGGAAAGAAGGCGGGGTCGTTATGCGGAAGTTAACAGGGTTACAATCATAAAGAATATTTTGGTTGAGGCTTCAACCCCTGGTTCCTGGATGTACTCTTAGATGTTTAAGATGTTAATTCAAGTAGACCTAGGAACATAGATTATTTCTCAAAGTTGCCAAGAAGTAAAAGTGGAGAGAGTCACGCAATGATAGATGTTTAGGACGCAAGATATCGAGGATAGATAGCGATAGATCAAGGGCCCTAGATTAACAACTGATAACCTGATAAGCGCTATTGATTAGAGAGATAGCAGACAATCCTTCATTAGCTTTATCGATGCTCATTGCTGCAAATACCCCAGCTTTTGTTCATAGGTTATATTTGCCCAGCAGTTCTGGTGTATCAGTAAGTCGGCAGAGCTTTAATTTGCTGGCTCTACATATAAGGAGCGTCGTTTATATTGCTCTAAGGGGCTATTTCTTTGTTGTAAGCGAGTCTGCGGTTTCTCTCTATGCACATGACGTAGCGTCGTTGTACTCCCAAATTGGAGGTCAAGCAAGCGACCACGTTGTTTCGCAGCAGTCGGTCAAGTTGGAGACGAGTTGGTTTCTGTTAGTAGTTAGCTCCAGGTCAGCAGGACATTGATTTAGAGCAACCTGGGCCTTTGCCAAATCGAAAGTCCGTGGAATCACAGGGCTGTATCGGAGACCCGGTCGAAAGGGAAGAGAGAGGGGTTTGTTTAGTTGGAGATACAGCTGGACGGAGCTTCTTAGCAGCGGTCTTAGTGCTGTATTTGCACGGTTTTAGAAGCAGCGTCTCAACGTTGCTGAGAAAGCAACCAGCAGCACATCGACATGACGCTCCAAATTGGCAGAAGAAGCAGTAGTGTCCATATCAGCAGCAACGCTATAATTGCATATAAGAATAGCTTGTTTAAGTGGTACCGGGCCAGACGTACATCTCCGATTTGAGTAGAAAGCACTGTGACCGGCCACGTTTACAAAAACCAGGCGCTGTCTCTAGCTTTCTAATATCGACTGAACTAATAAATCACTTCTAGCTTTGTAGCCGATTTTATAAAACGATCTTAGCTGGTCCTAATCGCATCTGAATCCTAGCGTCCCCTGCAAGCCAACGCAGACAGAGCAGCTTTTTACTTCTTCTATTAATTCCATTTTATGCCTTTTTTGCCCTTATCGGCTCATTGTCTGATCCATCGGGAAACGAGAAGCTGCCATACAGAGCTTCTACTAACCCGTTGTTGACCTGCCTTGCAAAGTTCTCTCCAAGCCGCAATCATATAAGACGGCCGCCCCGGACATTGCCGCCTGGCCCCCTTCTCTTTTTTCCTTTTCTTCTTCTTTTTTTTTCTCTTCCAGCATGAACCGCCTGTTCGCCCGGCCGATCTCACTTGCAGTTGGCAGATACTCTCTCGCTACCTCCACTCCCGCCTCGACCATTGCCCGCTTCCCGCCCATCATGTCGTCGGCTAACCCAGCCCGGCCAATACGGCACCTACACACAGCTCTGAAGGACTACAAGCAGACCACGCTGAGCGATAGCGCAGCCTCATTCCCAATGACGCACGAGAAGATTGCTGCACCGGGCGTGACGCCGTTTTTCGTTGACAACCACTTTCTGGAGTCCCAGACGACGTCGTTCATAGATCTGCTCGACCCTGCTACCAACAACCTGATCACGCGCGTGCCGCAGAACACACTGGCGGAGATGGAAACCGCCGTGGCCTCAGCCAACGCCGCTTTCCCCGCCTGGCGTGACAAGAGCGTCATTGCACGTCAGCAAATCATGTTCCGCTTTGTTGCTTTGATCCGCGAGAACTGGGACCGTTTGGCGGCTAGCATCACGCTGGAACAGGGCAAGACGTATGCCGATGCTCATGGTGATGTACTTAGAGGCCTGCAAGTAGCTGAGGCGGCCTGCGGTGCGCCGGAGTTCCTGAAAGGCGAGCTGCTCGAGGTCGCTAAAGACATGGAGACACGCTCGTACCGGGAGCCGTTGGGCGTGGTTGCTGCCATCTGCCCCTTCAGTAAGTACCCGTGCCTCTCGCGACTGTTAGGATATACTGAGCTGTTGCTAACCCTGTCTCTACAGACTTCCCCGCCATGATTCCGTTATGGTGTATTCCCATTGCCACTGTGTGTGGCAACACACTTATCCTTAAGCCGTCGGAGCGCGACCCCGGCGCCGCTATGATCATTGCCGAGCTAGTAGAAAAGGCCGGCTTCCCACCGGGCGTCGTTAATGTGATTCACGGCGCTCACGATGCCGTCAACTTTATCCTGGACGATCCGGCTATCAAGGCTATCTCGTTTGTGGGCGGCAACAAGGCTGGCGAATATATCTTCACGCGCGGCTCGGCCAACGGCAAGCGTGTGCAGGCCAACCTAGGCGCTAAGAACCACGCCGCTGTGCTTCCTGATTGCAACAAGAATCACTTCATCAATAGTGTCATTGGCGCTGCTTTTGGCGCCGCCGGCCAGCGCTGCATGGCGTTATCTGTGCTAGTATCTGTTGGTGAGACCAAGGACTGGATCCCCGATCTAGTTGAGAGCGCCAAGGCCCTTAGCGTTAATGCTGGCTTCGAGGCCGGCGCCGATCTTGGTCCCGTGACCACGCCTGCCAGCAAGGCCCGCATTGAGTCTCTAATAGCCAGTGCCGAGAAGCAGGGTGCCAAGATCTTGCTGGACGGCCGTGGCTACACTCCGCCTAGCGGCAAGTATCCTAACGGTAACTGGGTGGCACCGACCATCATTACCGACGTTACGCCCGAGATGGACTGCTACAAGGAGGAGATTTTCGGGCCCGTGCTGGTCTGCGTCAATGTTGACAGTCTAGACGACGCCATCGAGCTGATCAACAAGAACCCGTACGGTAACGGCGTGGCTGTCTTTACCAACAGCGGCCCGACGGCTGAGGCCTTCCGTCGCCGCATACAGGCTGGCCAGGTTGGAATCAACGTCCCGATTCCCGTGCCTCTGCCCATGTTCAGCTTCACTGGAAACAAGGGGTCCATTGCAGGCGGTGGTGCAAGCACCTTCTACGGCAGACCCGGTGTCAGCTTCTACACTCAGCAGAAAACCGTCACTGCCCTGTGGAAGGCCGACGATGCCATCAGCAAAAAGGCCGATGTCTCTATGCCTACACACTCATGATCCAGATCATGACTCCTTGTACATATCATAAATAGCATAATATTGTCGTAAACTAAAAAAAACAACCACATATGATTTTACTGATCACTCGGCATTATATTAGGTCAAAATATCAAAGTATTTATATCTAGATCGCACAACATAACTGTAAGCCGACTGTAAAAAAATGTCATAACGTAGCAGGCATCGCACCCTTAGGCAAAGTAACAGAGCATAAAGAACGCCATGATGCTAAAGAAAGGGTCTTCTGTGTCTACAAGAGAGTTCTGTTAACAAGGAAATTTGATTGATAAAAGGTAACAGTGTCAATTTTGTTGCCATGGTAGCTTTCTCTAGTCGGTACAGAAAGAGGCTTGTATTAGAACAGCATAATATCGGATCATAAAAGAAAAACGAAAAAAAAAAAACGAGAATTGACATCCAAGCTTCGCAGCTTTACAGCTTTGTAGTAATCAGAAGGTGACTTAAGGAAAAAAAAGAAAAAAAAAAGGTCTTGGGCATGAAGAATTTGAAAGCAGTAGCTAGATTTCCAGCGTTTATGTATTTCTTGGAGTGCTTTTTTGAGGTGTCATGAAAATCGTCAAGTCAGAAAGAAAAAGATGAAAAAAAGAAAGGAACGAGAGGTCAGAAAAACGAAGACAACATAGAAACAACTACAGGAAAATTATTGTTGTTGTTACATGACCCAAGAACAACAAATTATGACGTTGTTGTCAAAGCTTTACTGCCATACACTTACTTTGTCGAGGGTACCTGCAAAAAGCCATCGTAGTAGCGGTCAAGCCACTTTGCAGCTTCCTGGCCAGTGTTTTCAACACTAGAGTCCCAGCGACCAACAGAGCCGACGTAGCCGTCAGGGCGTACATTTACAATGGCAACCTCGCCAGGTCCGAAACTACCCATCCACTTGTTTGTGCATAGGATGCCGCGAGTGTCTAGTCCGGGAACATTGTCAAGATAGAATGTCCACCGACTATCTTGCAGGAGAGCTGGAAGATCGGAGATCTCGATATCTGTCTTGGGCATAGTAGCTGTGGGTTTAGTTAGTATTTTATTTAGCATGAATAATACTCAATATAGAGAAGACAGGAGAGGACTTACTGAGCAAAGCAAATGTGAATAGGTGGCTGACAACAGTGTACCGCTCGGGCCGCTGGTAAACATCCAAGTCAGGAGCAGGAACGCGGGGCTGGGCGGCATAAGACTGGCTAGCGGCGGCAGAAAGTTGGCTCAACAGAGACTCGTTGCCAGCAATAGTCCGACAGAAGTCATCTAGGAAGATGGCAGCCTGACGAACATCCCATGTAAGGATGTATATTCTGAACTGCCCCATCATGGGAATATCGGTCTGGATATCGACTGGATTGGAGTCAATGTAGCGGGTGACCTTTCCGGGAGGCAGCAGACAGCCTGGTTTGGCCTCACCAAATGTGAACATTTCATTATCTGTTTTATTGATAGCGCTTTCAGCATACTCGGCGCCGATACCCGAGATGAAGCGGACATTAGTCTTGAAGTTTTCGGCAAGAGAAAGCGCATCACCTTCCGCTATCTGATTAGCATGCTCATAGTCAAAGTTGACGAGATCCAAGGCAATCTTGCGTCGTTCTTCCTCATAGCTCTCCAGCAATACGGGCTTTGCAAGGCCACGGACGGCAAGGTTCATCTTCCAGGCCAGATTCCACGAGTCATGCATGGACGTGTTCATGCCCTGAGCTGACTTCGGTGAGTGGGTGTGGCTAGCATCACCAGCTAGGAAGGCTCGTAGATGCTGGTCGCAAAAACGGCTGGCAACGCGCTGTCCTATTTGGTAACGACCAAACCATTCAATGTACTTCCAGTTGATTTCGAATGGTGCCATAATTTGCTTCGCCCGATTCATAATAAACTCCTGGCCGTATTCATGTCTGTCTGATCTGAAGCTAGACTTAAGCTCGATATACAGACGAGTCATATTGCGTTCACGAGGGATAACAAGAATAGAGCCGTGTTCTTGCGAAAACACGACGGTTTTCGACCATATGTCAGGAAAGTTGGTGATCAATTCTCCGTCAAGCACTCCCCAGATAGCAGCCTGCGACATTCCTATGGCGCGTGCATCGGGGATACTTTTACGTACTTTAGAATGAGCACCATCACCTATATGATGTGTTAGTAGGGAATTGGTGCTTAAGATAGTAGAGTGGTCAATATCTTACATCCGACCAAGAACTGTGTTAGCAGAGTTCGCTGTTCCTGGTTGACGTTGGCTCTGCAGTTGACCTGGAGAGGACCCTTTTTGTTCTCTGGGACACTATACGAGTCAAAAGCAGTGTTTCGACGGACTTCGCAACCACGCTTGTGCATGTCCTCGATGAAAAGACCCTCGACAACACCTTGATGAACTAGAAGAATGTATGGATCTAGCACATCAATAATGGGAGGGTAATGTATTTCACGGCCCAAGCGATGAAGAGGTGTATCTGGTGTGCTGCGCCAGAATGAGATGTCATACACACGAACACCTCTCTGTAGTAAAGGATCAGCCAGACGCATCTGTTTGAAGGTCTCAATGGTCTTGGGCTGAAGACCATCGGCTCTAAACACGCAAGTGCGTTAGTTGTTACTCGTACACGCAAGGGACTTGTATCAGTGTGACTCTGCTCTCAGCTTACCTGCCCACGGGTGTTTGATCATAACGATCATCAATAACTTCGACCTTGATACCAAAGCGCACCAGGTTGGACGCCAGCATGAGACCAGCGGGACCGGCGCCGACAATACAAACCTGGCACAAGATAGGAGGTCGTGGCATGCTCCGCAGCATGCTCAGGGTGTCGGCAGCACCCTCAATGCTGAGCGCATTAGATGGTAATGTGCCGGACTGTACCTCCATGTCGGTATCGTGTTGGGCGGCTCCTGGAGGCATAACGGAACTAACAGGGAAGTGGGTTGATGGCGAGAGATGGGATGCGCCAAGTTTTGGGGAGGAGGGGGGGGGGGGGGGGGTTTTTTTTTCTATGTGTTTGGCGTTGGCCTGCGACTGGAGAAATGGCGACAGGCTGGAGCTCGAAGCTCACCAGGCAATATTACTTAGTAGCAACTAACTGGCCGGTATCAAAGTCCGCAGTACGCACGAACGCAACGCACAGGGCAGGATTTTCAACTTCTACTGCTGCTAGTTTGTGGTCACAGAGCTTCTCAATAGAAAAACAGAGAAGAGTTGTCTTGGTCTGACTGTCTGTTTGGCTGTCTGGCTGGCTGGAGATTTCAAGCACGTTTCAAATGCAAGATGGGGAAAAGAGGTGCTGATACCGGGAGGATTCGCAGGCTGCTAAAGTGATAGAAGATCGGGCTTCCAGCTTCCAGAACAATAGCGATTGATACCAAAGGCTAGTGTTAGGACAGTATTTGGCTAATCAACTAGTTGAATTAACTAGTTGGTTGGCTGGTTGGCTGGATAGAGAGGGACAAAGAAGCAGAAAAAGCAGAGACGGCCGAACTGATAATGATCAAATTGCGCAGCCAAGTTGAAGGCGGTGCATCTAGATTCGGGCGGCGATGGTCTGGATTGATTATTGAAAAAAAAAAATTGAAATAAAAAAGTGGTGGAATTAGAAAAAAACCAACATGATGGATTATCCGGAAAGAAAAGAGGCCTTCCAAAATGTAGGGATAGATGTGGATGAAAGCTGCCTCCAAGTGCAAAATATCGTTCGTTTTTGTGCCGTTTTAAGCGATCGTCTATCAAGCGGCGTTGGTAGCTTGTTTGTTGGAGCTTTGGCTTTAGAAGCTGGTCGAGCAGGGCTGGCTGAAAAACCGCAACAAGAGCGGCAAGAGTACAGTGTTTTTTTTGTCACTACCAATGGTTACTATCTATTGTGTTGTGACTGCCAAATGGCTCGTCTGTCTCTTATCCTTTACTAAAACTTTTTACACTGCAATTGCTGTCTGCGAAAGGGCAGGAATGTAGATGTGGCGCCTGGGAATACCATGAGCTGATAGTGGTCTGATTTATGCCGAGCAATTACTATATGTAGCAACCCCTGCCCAAAATCTGCTAGCCAGCGCTTTTGATTGGCCAGCTCTGGGCCTAGACTGTCTTTAGTTCTCATCGTTCAGCAACCATGATTTTGTTCCTCTGCCATTCTGTCATTTTTATTCTTCAACAGAGGCACACTCTGATCTTTTTCACTTGTATCTTGCTCTATATAACTTTTTCGCTTAATGTGGTTCTTCTTCACTCCTATCGATCAACTCGCTGGGCTTATCTACACGCCAACGTCTTTTATGCTTCTTCCTCTACATCTGCTGTCCATGTCATGCGTGCATCACCGTTCTGCTGATATGTCTCTTTCTGGCCAGTCCCAGCGTGCGTGGGTATCCACAATCGCTCCAAGCAAAAAATAAATAATATAATATGTGTTGGCTGCCATACTAACGACACCTATTGCTGCCCTCCAAGCTCATCAAGATGCTACCAGATATGTGCGACCCTTGTATCAAGAATAATAAGTGCCGTGATCGAGGCTGCAGCTATACGCCTAGAAACTTGCTGCTGCTTATGAAGTTTGCTAGCTGCTAGTGCTGCTGTGCCTATATTCCGTATTGTGGCTACGAGACGATCGTTGAGCCGAAAATCGCCAATCTGTGCCGCCGCTACCATTTGCGATGCTTAGATATATTCCGCAAGACAACACACTACCTCCTTTAGCTTACTCCAACATCGAACCATTCTGATATCATTCTTCACTTAGTGCTTTGTCGGTGTGTAATCTTAGTCTGACGGCTAGTATCAGGTATCAGATACGAAGCCGTCATGACCACACCTACGCACACGCACTCACAATGTATGCTGCTGCTCATTCTCATAATGGTCTCGTTAACCTACTCCACGAACTTAAAAGATGTTTTTTCTCGTCTTCTCCTTCATCGTCCCTAGCCTGCTGCTAACCTCCAGTATTGGCTGTGTCATATACTTGAGAGCGTTTGGTTCCAGTACTATCGATACGTAGTACAACATACGACATGCTGAGAGATCAGGTATAGTACAACATAAGCAACCCTGATATCCAAACCGAGGTCTACCGCATTGTTAATCATAATCATGACTCGACCTAGAGAAGCAATCGTTAAACATAGTCTACAGTTCCATTAGTACGCTGCCAACTTTTCTTATGCTCCCACAAGCCCAGTTTCCCTGTTTGGTCCCCCAATATATATATATATATACATGTGTGTGTGTATAGTAAACTTGCTATTGTTTCCATGACTGCAACCTTTCGATCGAAATTCCAGACATCAAGCGAGAAACATCAAAGAGCCCGAGGATACGTTTCCTCCCCACCCTTTCTAGCTTAGACCTCGGAAAACAGTCCCGTAGAGTTGCTCTCGTCTCTTCATTTTATGAAATCTGACTTTCCCACTATAGTACAATGGTATGCTGCTTTATCAATACGCCACATGAGTAGTATCTTTTTCATCCAGTAGTGATGTATTTAGTGGTGAAGGAGGGTGCTTACCGTAGATATAGATAAAAGAGTATCCTATTAAACTGGCAAGATGAATACATATCCACTCTCTGCTTCATGAGAATTATATCTTTGGTAACATCCATGTTACCTAAAAAACAGCACCATTAATCATACTCTACCACCAAGCCTTCAGTTCACTAACAATTTACTTACAGGCGGCTGATGCTCACAGATATCACTAACGACCTGACATCGACCGCTCGAGGCAAGTAAAATACGCGCTCACAACAGTAACTCAGTTATAAGCTATAGCCAGTCCTTCAATGTCTGCCTACTCACGAAGATCACCGTATGGCTTTAAATTTGTAAATTGGCACAAATACGCTATTTCTTTTTGTATTTAGTTCATAAAAAGAGTAATGCTCCTACCAAGATTGCACATGCCATGATATCTCTTACTTTACATGTTACTATTGCTGCGCCTGAGCCAAGGCCATCCTCGGGCGTTGCCTCTGTCTTTGGTGTTCCCAGGGCGTTTCCGGAACTGCCTCCGTTAGTATCAATGGCTGTAATGATAGTTGAATCTCCCGGTGCAAACAGAATTCCGACAGTAGGATCGCTGATGGTTTCATTTGGCAGAAGCAACGGGTTGTTAACTAAGTCACACGACACTCGCGAGGAAGACTCGGGTATGTTATTCGTCACTGATATCGGTAGATCGAATATTGTATAGTGGTCATCACCATTGAGGCGGAATAATTGACGAATTGAGATCTTAGCGTGGCAGTATCGGGTCAGTATAAATTTAGAGTTTATCTGTACAGATCGCTCAGTCTTGACTTACATTGTAGGACCCTCGATCACTATTTCCATATGGCTGTCCGTCGCCAACTAAGCACTCAGGCCACACCCAATTGACGTGCTTTACAGTACTGCCCTTTTCCTGGTCAACTATGTTGCCAGTCGGTGCCTCTGCTGTATTCAATACAGTAAAGTTTCTCCCTGTTGTGTAGCTTGACAGAAAGATGGTGATGTTATGGATCAGACTAGGACTAGACTGTTCATATGGTGGCTGTGGCAGTTTTCCATCTGCAGTAACATCCATGGCAACATGAAGAGTGTCTGTTTATGGTCTCGAGTGTTAGCTTCCTCGAGGACTATCAGATATTACAAGAGAAATGATACAACTTGCCTCCGCCTAATGGTGTTCCTGGCTGTGGAGCGTCAACTACGACGAAACCCGGCGTAAATATTTGGCCATTTGATATTGTGAAGTTTTGAGAAGCTAACGCCTCTGAAGCTAGAAGCAGCATTGCCGCAAGTATTTGATGGGCTGCCATCATGATGTATTGATATTAAGTTGTTAGAATTATAAGATAATGACGTAACTAGTAAAGATTTTGAGTAGAATCAGTAATTGCGTGATGATAATAATGCCAAAGGACATAGTCGAATCAAAGTTTGAGAGTAAATAGTCATTGAATGATGGTGATGTATCGAAAACCGCCAAAACTTCATTGAATGATTTAGATAGACAGGGCGCAATGTTCACTTTATGTGTGCTAGTCTTTGTATTCTATATCTTTACTAGCCCCCCCCCCCCCCCCCTCCCCGGTCTATGCTTCATGATCTTCAACTTCTCAAACTTTGAGATCGGAGAATTTCCGCGAACTGTAGAATATAACTTCAGACGCTACGAACAACTAGCATACATGTAAAGGAGAATAGGACCTTTCAGTGTTTCTACTTTGTCCGATCTGATAACCTTGTCCCCTCAGGGGCCATTCAATCACTAATGCCACAGACAACCGATACTCACTCTACATAGCACAGAGCGAAATGAGAAAGAAAAGAAAAGAATAAAAGTTACTGCTCGGATCGCTGGGTCCCCGAAACTCTAAGTGTTAGATCTTCTCCGGGACTGCTAGGCCTTTTGCTAAACCATTATGCCAGAAGCCATAGCGTTTCATTAGCACAACGAACTAAGTCAGAAGAATAAAAAATAAGGATTTGAATTTGAAGCCCTGCCACTGTAAGTATGTATATTGGCAATAGTAATGTTTCGATGATTCTATATTTATCAAGTTGATATCATAATACCTGGATAATCCTTCTTTATATCATTAGTACGTAGGTACTAAGGTTGACCCTAGTGGTAGGGTTAACTGCCAACTAAACCATAATAAACAGATTCTTCGTTTGTTTGATTCCCATAAAGGGCTTTTTGTGATAGACCCTAATATTTGGCTTCGCTAACAATGTAGATAAAGAGCTATGTTGGTGGACAATATCTATTTAATAGAGACAAGGATCTAACAAACCAGCAGTTTCCAAATTGATCAGAAATTACGTTATCTCTTATACGATATCTGTAAATGGCAGATAAAGACTGTATTGAGAAGATTGATTATCAGGGCGTGTCCAGCCTACTCTTAGCTCACTTATTTTTTTAGACAAAAGTTGACTTTGCTGCGGTGCAAAAGGGACTTTGTTTAGCTAGGGAAGCCAAGTTTTCCAAGTGAGCACATTACGAGGTTTTTTCCATACCCGATTAGCATCTGACCTTGAGACCATACATCTATCACATTTACAATGCGGTCATCTCTTCTACGAACGGCTGTCAACAGCCATTCTAGTCGTCTTGGCCACTTCTTGCCAGTTACTGGAATCAGGCCACAGCATCGCTGGAGCAGCTCGAACCTGAGTGGCCTGAAGCAGTTTCTGCGCATCTCCGAAGAAGTTGCGGACGCTGTGGCCACAAAGAAGCCGGTAGTGGCATTGGAGTCTACAATCTATACGCACGGCGCACTGCAGAAGGGCTTAGCTGAAGAGCTGGAGCAGGTCGTCCGTCGGAACGGTGGCGTGCCGGCAACTATCGGTGTATTTGCAGGGAAGCCTGTGGTCGGCATAACTCCGGACGAGATCGAGGTCATGATAGCCGAGGGTGGCGCGCGGAAGGTGTCACGGCGAGACATGGCGTATCTGACCGGTATGGTAAGTAACTAACTAACAAAGTTGAGCCTAGTGGATGTTGCTACTGCTATGTATAGGGAGGTGACTGACGCAACAATCCTAGGGAATTGCTGGCTACAAATTCCATGGCGGCACGACCATTGCCGGAACTATGATCTTGGCCCGGCTAGCAGGCATTCGCGTCTTCGGAACCGGGGGCCTAGGCGGCGTCCACCGCGGTGGGGAGAACTCTATGGACGTCTCAGCTGACTTAACGGAGCTCGGCCGCACGCGCGTTGCCGTGGTGAGTTCAGGCTGCAAGGGCTTCCTGGACATTCCGCGGACGCTCGAGTTTCTAGAGACCCAGGGCGTTCTTGTGTCGACCTTTGCCGCCGGACGCAGCGGTGTCGTGGACTTTCCAGCCTTCTGGGCACGCGACAGCGGCACCAGGAGTCCTTTGGTCGTTCAGACGGAGGCTGAGGCCGCGGCTATGATTCTGGCGCAGGAAACACTGGGCCTTGAGTCCGGCCTACTCTTCGCCAACCCGATCCCGACTGCCGTGGAGATCAAAAAGGCGCGCATGGAGATTGTGATTGATCAGGCTCTCCGTGAAGCTACCGAGAACGGCATCGTGGGCAGCCGTAACACGCCATATGTTCTGGGGCGCATCAAGGAGCTGACGGGGGATGACAGTGTCAAGGCAAACCTGGCGCTGGTCACGGATAATGTTAAGCGTGCAACTAAGATTGCTGTGGAACTGGCGAGACTGGAGATGCAGGGCGACAAGGCGTTCGGCTTGTAAGCTTCCCTGTATTGGCTAGGTCAATAGAACAGATTCTTACATTATTGAAATATACACCACTAACATCAATTTGTACTAGTGCCCCTGTGTCGTTAGCTGCCTCGCCGTTATCGAGTAAGCTTGTGACCCTGCCTGATCAAGTAGCTAGCAAGAAGATTAACACTGCGAGTGGCGCCGATATCCTCGTAGCCGGCTCTGTGGCGTTGGACTTGAGCTGCGATTACATGGGAGCATGGAGCCCCGATAACGCCAATAATATCCAACCTCAAATGCACACTTCCAACCCTGCTTGTATCAACCAATCTGTTGGTGGCGTTGGCCATAATGTTGCCCTAGCAGCGCACCTTGTTAGCGAGAACACAAACGTCCGCTTGTGTAGCCTGATCGGCGATGATGTGTAAGTTACCTCTATAATATGGTTATATATAACACTTTGCTAACAGTCAAGACTATACAAAGTGCCGGCAAGACTATCTTGTCATCTCTGCAAGCATCGGGTCTCGATACAACCTATGTTCGCCAACTCGGCCTGGAATATGCCGGAGCCAACCGCACCGCCCAGTACGTCGCTGTGAACGACGGCAACAAGAATCTTGTTATGGCCATGGCCGACATGGGAATCTTCACACATCACTCTTTTCCGGAATATTGGAAGTCTGCCGTGGCCGGTGCAGCTCCTCGTTGGGTCGTTGTCGACGGCAACTGGAGCGAGACGGATATCCGGGCGTGGATCAGCGCCTCCAAAGAACGAAAGTGCTCAGTTGCCTTCGAGCCCGTATCCACCGTGAAATCGATGCGACTGTTTGGTGCCGACGGCGAGAAGCTGCCGCTGAATGTCTTCCCTACACCTAGCATCGACATCGCTAGCCCCAATAACTTTGAGCTAAAGGCCATGTTTCACGCAGCTAAGAACAACGGCCACCTGGAGTCTATGACGTGGTTTAGCGTGCTAGATGCATTCAATCTGCATGGCGGCACGCGCGAGCGATTCATCCAGATGACCAACGCAGAGATTACCGACGCCGGTATTCCTCAGCAGACGCTACAATTGCTACCTTATATCCCTACCCTATTAACGAAACTTGGATCCAACGGCGTCCTGCTTACGCAGATTCTTGCGCCTGGAGATCCGCGCCTCAAGGATCCGAACGAGGTGAAGTACGTTCTATCGCGGGCCGTTCCTAACCATCCACACGTGGGCGGAGTCTACATGAAACTATTCCCGGCATCGGAACATGTCGAGAACGTGGTTTCCGTGAATGGCGTCGGTGACACGTTCTTGGGTGTTTTGATTGCTGGGTTGGCGCAGGGAGGCAAAGTGCATAACTTGATTGATGTGTCACAAAAGGCAGCTGTCATGACGCTCAAGAGCCATCATAGCGTGAACCCAGACCTACGCCATCTTGACGGCGAATTAATGCTCGCTGTTGCAAAATAGGCGACATACATCATATCAGATCAGTATAATAACGGTATACAGCAAATGTGGCGTCATTAGTTCAATAATAACTGCGAAAGGTCCTCAGTGAAGTTATCGTGAACGAACTTGTCTATGGTGTTGAGGATTGGTACGGCTAAATGGCAACCCCACGTCACTGTAGACCAACCCTACTTAGGCCAACGAGTTGGTGAACTTGGAAAACGCAACTTTCGGCGTGAGATCACGGGTAGCTAAACAGCGTTGTTTTAGGAGCCTGGCCATACACTACCTTTGGAGATATCTTTTGATTTTAAATTTCCAGCCCGCTTTCATTTAAAGTCCGAGTAACACCAGCTCCACGAACGGGCATCAACCCCGCCATTTATTCCTCTCGATATCTTGATCACCGAAATACTACAACCTGATAGAATTAGACCTATAAACGCTATAGAAGACGCTTCAGTGACCAATCAATGGATATCGACGATATTTTGCGTGAGGTCGACCCAACGCATTCATCGGGCCCTGATCCTATCGACGATCTCCAAGTGTTAACCCGCCTCTGGATCGCCGAGCGATCATGCCCAGAGCTGCTCGCGTGAGATTTTTCTCCTCTTACCCAACTGGTAGCTTCTTTGTTTATTATTTACTAATCTATAATTCTGAACATTCGTTTCTTCGTGTAGATGGCCACAGGATAAGTTCTTCGAACGACTGAACGAGCGGATAAAACACCAAATAGAGCGCATAGAGGATATGACGGGCGACATGGACCCAAAAATGACCTTCACTTTGGTTGTGCTCCAATCAGAGCTAGAGCGTTTCAAGTATCTTGTGCGCAGTTATTTACGTGCGCGCATAGCAAAGGTAAGTTTTTCTCTTCGCTTGAAAATCTCTTCGTCTAGGGGTCCATAACTGACATAAAGAGCAACACTATTGTCCAGCTCGATAAATACACTCTACATTATATTAGCAAACCCGAGCTCCGCGCTCGCCTATCCGAAACCGAGCTTGCCTATGCAACACGACACCAAGCTCTCCTACATAACCACTACCTCTCGTCTTTCCTTGGTGGCTTCCCAGCCGAACTACAAAACCTCAACGACGAGACCGGCGGCGTCAACATGATTGATTCGCCAGACTTAGATGCGACAGTGTTTGTACGTGTGCTGAGTAAATCTGCCCGTGTCTCTGGGCAGGGTACTGATGCGGATAATGCAATAGAGGCAGAACAAGGGGATGTGCTGGTCCTAAGATGGGCGAGCGCGAAGGAGAAGGTTGAGGCGGGTGTTTTAGAGTTAGTATGAATTGGTCAAAAAATAAAAGGGAGCGAGATATGGATATATAATGGTAAAATGAATTTTATGAGGCTGGATTTGTGGGAGTTGATATAAATTATTTCTGAGTTGTACTTATACAAATTCATCGACTATAACTTAGCACAAACAACGTAAACGTGTACTTGTACTCGTGAACCAAGAACGCTGTTTTATAGTATAAATAAATATATAGTTGATGAAATATTATGCCATGTTGCCTTCCAAAAATGCATCCCACAGAAAATAAAATAAAACTAATTTCCAGTATTTCCAACCTTAAACTCCAAGAACATCAAGTAGATAATTTTTGTAAATATGTGTGTGTAACCTTTGATGAGTATGAGCCCCCCCTTATTAAAATATGGAAAACAAACTCCGAATGAAAACATGGTAAAACAGACAGGCTGACCTAGATATGAGATACAAGTAACAGAAACAAAGAAACGACAATGTATGCAAATGAATCTTAAAAAAGCATGAAGAGGCGTAAAGAGAAAGAGAAACGAACGTTAGAAAACATGAGGGCGTCAAGGGACGCTTGTGTTTAGTTCCAGCATCACCTCAGACGCCATATTTCTAACTACTAGGTGATAAACACTAATCAGCTGTCGGTGGTGGCGTCTTTAAGTGAGCAAGCAAGCCAGAACGAAAGTATAGGTGTGGGCGTGTAGCCGCAGTTACACCTAAGCCTAGAGGGCTTGAGTTTGGAGAAGTTGAGAGGGAGTGCAGACGGCCAGGTCCTAGACCTAGGCTGGCTCCTGATATAGAAACAGGGCTGGACACTAGACTGGCGGTGTTGCTGTTGTTGCCGTTGTTACGGTGATAGTTGGAGTTATATGTGAGAGCGGAGGTTGACGCTAGTGAGACAGAACTAAAGTTAGGGTGCAGGCTTATTTTCTGTACGGCAAGGGCGTTTGTGGAAGCTAGAAAAGAAGAAAAGAAAATATGTTAAAATCGAACAATTCAAAATAAGGGGAGTTTATAAACTGGAAATGCGTCCAAGAACTGGTCTCATCCCAATAGCAATGAACAAAATACCTTGAATAGGCACATAGCCGTTGTTGATAGAGTCAGTATGGGAATTGTTAGGTTGACAGATAGTATGCTGTAAAATCAGGCGCTTAGCATCGTCTTCCTTTTTCTTTGCGTCGAGCCGTTTATTCTCTAGGTACCGGAGGTTCTCTTCATACGAAGTATCTGTAAGCAATGCCGGTGTTATAGGGCGTGGAATATAGGTCGATATGGGACGGACAGGCGATAATTCGCGGCTTGGAGTATGCCATGGCATACTGGAGCGGCGTTGTATAGGCGATGAGTTTCCAATGAACATATTTCGAAGATTGGCGCCTATACTGGAATGCTCACTATGAAGTCCTAGAGTGCCGGCAGTTGGCACTGAGAACTGTTGCCTGTGAATAGTTTCGAGGGGTGATAGGGATTTGTTAGGACTAGTGGAAGGGGGTGCGAGATGCGTGTGAACGGAGATGGTAAGTGAAGATTGTTGGCGGCGCAGAGCAAGCTCGCTACGCTGTTGCGGTTCTGGTGAAACCGATCTAGAGCGAAGAACTAGTGCACGGGAAGTATCTTCGTCTTCGTCTTCTTCTTCGATTTGCAGATCGACCGCACTATGACTTTTTGCATACGACTCTTCAAAATCAAGCAAGGGGAAATTTTGTCGAGGGAACAGGATCAAGGCAGTCGAAGAGGCTTCAGATCCAGCGTCAGAAGCTGAGTCGTCCATGATGGCGCAGTCTGATACGCTCCTCTCATCAGCAACAACGTGTTCGTCTAGGAACTCCTTCAGTGGCACAACATTGAAGGACTTACCTGACACTTTGTCGGGCAGCGTGGGAGCTGAAGCCGCCGAGACTATGTGATTGTCAGGTTCTGGGGTCTGGATGGGAACGAAGAAGGAAGGAGAGTATTCAAAGTCTTCGGCGGCAAAGATGGCCGTTTCGAGAGCAACAAGAGTATTCTCAAGGACATAGAGTGTCTTCGCCGGAAGCGCAGGTTCAACGGCTACAGAGGCTGGTTGAACATCGATGAATTGGATAGCCACAGCCTCGGAAGCTACTTCTTGAGTACTATGACGCAAAAAGTCGAATTGATCCATGGGGTCGAGCTTAATCAATTGCATTTTGCTTTCGCGAGCCCGCTGCTCCTCAGAGGCTTCTGCATCCTGACTTTCTTGGCTTATAAGAGGTACACCTTCACCATGCGGATTATTGTAGTTAACAATAGAGGAATCATGATCCTGAGTGACCAACTGATACTCCTGGCTTTCGATAACACTTGTGAACTCATGGCACAGATAATCTGCTTCAATACCTACATGGGACTGAGGCGGCAGAACATCAGGCACCATGTCTTCCACAAACTGCCAGGACTGACCGAGATTAATGGATCCATATGATGCCGGTGCATCATAGGTATTGCACACGGCCCCACTATTGGAATCCTTAGATTGCTTGATCCTTTCTTGCGCGATAATTCTGGCTACTGTTAGTTCTAAATCATCTGTGTCTTTGGCACCAAATTGACTAAATTCAGAACAAGTGCTAGCTAATGGATCTTTGATATCCGGGCTTGCATGATCAGAAACAGGATCGTCGGAATGGGGATCCGAGTAGACAGACGGGCCGGCAGTTACTAGGACTGCGCCCTCAGTTATTTCCGTAGTAGTATCGTCTATTTTAGAGTGAGTGCTCACAGGTTGCTTGGAGGCAACTGGCGACTTATCCTGGCTACTCGGGATATCGTTGAGTTGTCGATCTGAAGACTCGGCTATGGCAAGTTCGGGGGTTTTTGCCACTTCATCGAGTAGGGTAGACTGCTTGGGGCTATCGATGGAAGAAATAGAAACTCCAGCATCCTCTTCTTCATCTTCATCTTCATCTTCCGTCTCAGATTCCTCTGGGACAGTAGCAAGGCCAGTGGAATGGATATCAAAGCGAGGACCGGACTCTGGCTCTGGCAAGTGCCGATCGAAATGTACAACAGGCTCAGTCTTGACGTCGTTAGGACTAGACTGTTCATTACACATCTGAACGGGCTCAGATGTAGGGCTAGTATCGACACTTTCAAACGAGTCTACCGCAAACTCTACTTCGGAGACGGAGGCAGTGTCTGAAACGGAAAACCCCCTGACATGGGCCTCTGTGAATGGAATTTCGTACGCCTCTTGTTCAGATTCCAGCTGAATATAAGAAGATAACGGTTCCTCTGTGGAGAGAAGCTGTTTAGAATCGAGTACTTCAAGAGTCGTGTTCAACTCGGTACCGCCGTGGTCATGATCAGAGACGACCGAAGATGCATCGCTACCATCTAGGTAATCAGGAATAAGAAGGATTTCTGGAATGACTGTTGTTTGTTCTTTAGGCGCCTCTATGGAGATAGTGCTAGGGACATGCTCATGTATTTCGACTGGAGGCAGAAGCTCGGAAATTGAACGCGTTCGGTAAAGGCTAGGAAGAAGTGACTCTGATGTAGATATGTCGCTCTTGGACTCGCCTATCTCCGATGTGACGGATCGCGAGATGGTTGGTCGTTCAAAGAGAATTCTTGACACACTACGGTTGAGGGAGTAGGCATGAAAAGGACTAGACGTCTTCTTTTCGGGCTCAGGTGTTGGGATAACACTATCGGAAGGCGGTAAGAGTACCTCTGGTGGGTGTGCGATATCAGATATGTTGAGGGATTCAGGTTCAATGGGTTCAAATCGAACACTACGTTGAGGTGATGGCGTTCTATGTGAGGTCTGGCAACGAATAGAGGTTGAAAGATATTCTGCATATCCAGAGTCGTGGATATGAGGATTTAACAAAGCCTGACGATTTTGTGGTGTGGACAAAATACTATCAGACGTATCAACATCATGGCATAATTTCGGTGTTTCTGGCGGTGTTATATCGTCCAAATCATCAAAGCTACAAAGAGTACCAACTGAATGCGAACGTCGATGGTTTTTGAGGATAGAAGCTTTCGCAAGAGGGCTATAGGAAGCTTCCGGTGAATGGGTACGGATAGATGCCGAGCTTGAATTTCGTGAAGCGAAGGACGGTTTACTGTTAAGTTTTGGGGAAGGTATAGTGATCTGGATGCTAGGGGCAGGTCTGGCCTCTAGTATCTCGCAAGTATCACTCAATACGGCGTTGAGGTCGGCGTTGATTCGAGTCTTGAGGTCTGATATGATCTGGCTCTTTTCCTGTGAAACCGACTTGATAGTCTGGTAGGTATGATTACCGCTGACAGCTATCATCTTATCAAGGATAAGATGACCCCGTTTATAGACGCTGAGGCTAACCGAAGCTTTTGAATCGCTGATAACATCGGACACTCCTGTTTGAACGCGGTCGAGAACTGCTTCGATGGTATGTCTATGGTTGACATTGGTCGAATCGAGAAAGAAACTAAATGGAGCATCGATATTCCAGTTGGGGCCCGTGATATCGAGAACGTTGATTTCAAGATCGTTGAGAGATGCCAGAGTAGAATCCGCAGAGTCCCGGAACTGGGCAAGATTTGCCTCGATCTCGGAAACAAATTGAGTACAATCTCTACCGTCAGCCTGGCTAAACAGAATATTGTTACTGAGTATAGTCTGGCTTGCATGAGAAAACTGAGGTCCGAGGTTATTGTGAATCCGGAACTCCACTCGAAGAGCTCCATCCATATATCGTGAAATTGGAGATTTGTCAAACGTATGTATCTGGTATTCAATGGCGGCATTGATCTCCTTCTCTACAGACGATAGAAGGTGCTCGGCTAGTTGAAAAGTCAAGGGTGTTTGCTGGTAGCTCTGAACGCGGAGAGTTTTGTGCCATGGGCTAGATCTGAGGGTGGGGGACTGAAACGCAAAAGCAATATCGATGCTATAACCAGGGAGATTTTCGAAAGACTGAGTTTCTTCAATGAATCTTGAGCGAGGAATACAACACAAAGATTCTGGCCCGGCCTTGTGGTGTTTGGAAACCTTTGGGTTAGGCGAGAAGTCTTCGCGGACTGGGCCCTCGAGCCATCGAAATCCGGGGTCGTGGCGGCGTAGAAAGAGGGCAACAGTGCGGTCAGTGGTGAGGATTACATCTCTGGTGTCTTCCATAGCAAGTACATGTGCCTGATAGGAGCGAAATATGCGCTCAGTAGGGCCATCGCAAGGCCGGCTGATGGTGAACTTGATCTCGTAGCGTAGAAGCTTCTCGTTGCTGTGGCCCCTCCGGCCATCTAGGGCATGGGAGTCTTTACGAGTGATGAGCTCATGGGAGCAATGTTCTAAGCGGCGAACAAGGGCGGAAAAGATGTCGTTGCTCGTAGAGTCGAAGGTTGGAGACGTATTGTAGGTGCGTGAGTAGTCCATCTGCGTAGGACTATAGAACTGGATAACGACCTTGACGGCCAGAGAACCAGCTTGGGCATTGGCGATCTTCCGGGGCACCAAAGGAAAGCGCCGGCGCGTGCCTAAAATGCTGAAGCTGGCATCTGGTCTCACATCCCAAGCCATAGCGAAGTCTGGAGACTGAGAAGAAGGAATTGCGGAAAAGAGGAGGAGACTAGATGCTTAGTTGTTACTCTACTAGATGAGAGCGCAAGAAACAAAAACGCACCAAGACAACAACCAGTTGATATTTATGCAAACATGGTGTTGGCCGCGTTGATGATCACAACAGAAGAATGATGCGTGAAAGCAAGCCAAAGCAGGAGATAGAAGAGTCAAAACTTGGAACTTGGCTTAGTGACCACGATTCCTAGAAGGGAGATTTATGAAAATAGTAGTTGCTTGAAAGGAAACGAGACCATGAGTATAAAAGAAACCGGCTCCTCAACCCACTAATACTGGTGCCAGAACAGGAAAGCCAGAAAAAAGATACGGAAAACCCAAAATCGATAAAATGACCAATAAAATGGGCGGCCCCGTGTTAGTCACGACGATTTGCATAGAACAGCAGGAACGCTGGGAAAACTGGGGCCAGGACGCTGAGATTTCGCAGGAGAAAATGCCAGAACAAGCCCAGCAACGGAGCCAAAGAGTTTCTTGATAGCATCTGGTAGTTACAAAGGTGGCTACAGGCTGTCCAGGACTCCCCAGTGAAATTGATCAATTAGATAAAATAAAAACTATATATATATATATATACACATATGTAAAACTCAGAAGCGGCGTGCACAAAGGTCACGCACAGGCTTCAAAGAAGGAAGGAGGTCGGGTTTTAGTTTTGCTACATATATTTGACAAAAGCGCTGAGCGAAATAGTGACAAAAGCAGGATAAACGCCCCAGGCAAACAATAGAAAAATAACGAAAATTCAAGATCTCAAAGGCATTATTTATCCAGGGTCTAGTGAAGGATGGTTGCAAGCTCTACTTCAGAAAAAGTGGCCAGAAAGCGGTGTGCCAGGCCTTCAATGGGCCTGCAAACCATCTAGAGAAGAAGACAAAGCAGAAGAAGCTAATTTTTTCATATCAACAGGCTATCTTAAGCTCTACCTAAGATGTGTTTACGGAAAAATATCACTATATGTTCGTTTAAGAGTGAAAGTCTCTCTCACCAGTTCGTAGTGAAGCTGTTTGTCTGCCTAAAGCATATTCATTGCTTGGTTGAACAGAGTGTAGAGACTATGAAGAAAGAATATAAGACAGCAGAAATCTCTCGAAAGACGCAGAAGAAAGAGTCACGGTCTTGGAACGCAGATAAGGACCTGATTCCCTCGCATCAGGAGTCCTAGCACAGACAGTTCAGATACTACAGACGGACATTGGCTATAGTACAATCTTTAGATACTACTACTACTATCATTCATATTAGAACGAACATTGGTCCAGACTAAGTATTTGCGACTAAATATCGCAATAATTTCTAATAGCTTCTTATGGAGGCACAAGAAAATCTAGCCATCTCCTGTAGGATTCGGTCACATCGTCTTCCCAGCTGCCGTTGTCCCGGAATCATCGCTCGTCATTGTACCAGACACGCGAGCGCTCCATACTTCCATCCAACAAGCTAATGGTGTGGAACGATGTAATCAGTCTGCGGCCCAGGACGGCCAAGACTCACTGACACCGTCTCAGATATCTTAATTGTATAAGCCTCACTGGATTCACTAGTAGAGGCAGCTGAGCCATCCAACTGGACCACGATACCAAGCTTGGTCTAATATGTGCTCTAGATCATCCGACGCAGTCACCAGTATAGCAATCAGAAGACTAACCTCATCATTCTACGACGCAAAAACATCAAAATGACAGACATAGTACACAGTAGACCATACATGATGATATCTAAGTATAACCTGCATATATACCCAGAGCTACTCACAATCCGCCTCGATGCGGCGTTTCAGTCTCAAGTACATATCTCTTGCGCTAGCTTCCGCTTTAGTTGTTTGCCGACCGATATACCGCGCTTGTGCGCTACTAGCTTTCGCTTTATATCTCTTTCTAATAGAGGCCAGCAGTATATGCTACATACTAGTGGTAGCAATAGTTGCATCACATGCTGCATATTCCTAGACATCGCCTTACCCTACTCATAGTAGGCACAAAGGCCTGCTCCTATAGATTGTGTAAGCTTCTCCCTTTCATCTACCACGAATATGATATCTCAGACCATGATAACATGGTGTTTCGATTATTTCTTTTCCCGACATGGCTCGTAGAATCACATGGTTGCAGCACGTCCGAATAGAACGCCGCATCATGTTTTAAGCAAAACGTCTTGTTCACAGCAGCGCCCACATCTATAGTCTTGTACTTTATTGAGCGCTGATCGTATGTCATTGCCTAGAGATATTCTGCATATGATAATAGACACAGCAACAAAACATTCAATGCTGGCTATGATGTGGCTCTTACGCCCTGCCCTGTATGTGCTTGATGAGCTACAGTATCAACCTATACAACTATATGCTTACATACATTAACAACCAACGCATACTTGGCTGGCTGGCCAGCATGAGCTGTCAATTCGCCGGACTACCACGGGCCTAACCGGAAGCCAGCAAAAGCGCTAAACAACACCGTTCCTATCGCTACTGCCAGGTACCAGCCCCAACTTAGCATACTACTGCGATTGCTGCAGCATATGCTCTCTACTGCTTCTATCTTTCTCTTTTTTTTCAGGTGGTAATCATTTTCTAGAATCCATTGAGAGCCGCTGCTTAGCTGGCCCAGCCTTGATAACAACCGAATGTTAGGCCGAAGCAGCCCCAGAAACGATGTTCTCTGCCCAAGAAACTGCAAGGCCTCCCCTTCAATATTATCTGAACCATAAAAGCCATTTCCCCTGTAGCAGCAGCAAGACTATCGCTTCTAGCTTTGCTAGGTCCTCGTTCTATAGACTCCAATCCCATATTGGGCCCTGGAGGCGATCAACTCCAGGGCATGCTAGTCATGCTTATTCATGCTAATTTTTTCTTCATGGTGGTCAGGAGGCCTTCTCAGTACCATTCGTTCAATCATTACAGCTCGAATACTAAGGCCGCCCAAGAAGACTCGCCGCTATATTCTTCTTCTCTGCGCAAGCACCAAGATAACCTCAGGGAAAACGGAACAACCAGCCATGTATCTTCATAGTTCTAGAATCTTAATAAGATTAATGATTTTAAATATATATATATATATATATATACATATATAAAAAAAAGCCATCCATAAATAAATAAATCAAGTCTGTTCATCTTGCCCCCTAGTCAGATGTCCAGGGTTCAGCTTAGGTCACACTATCACCGCTAATACTTTTGCCCCCTCTTTAAGTATATCAAACGGGCTGGGCCAGCCACTTTTTCTCTCCTGCCTGCGTCCCCACCGAGCTCGCTTTTCTGCTTCTGAGTCGAGTCAGTGTCTTCAGCGCCGACTCTTAATTGAAAATTTACAACTATGTTTAGTAGAAGTCTAGCTTGTTAGAGGTAAGCCGTAGTCTTCCAGTAGACGCCTAATGTTTGCTTATAACACCCACAAGTATACATATCAGTAGTAAGTCTACAGTGGGTGAAGTTCCTTTGCTTCTTCACCTAAGCCGGACTTTGGTCACGTCCGCAAACACCAAGCTCATGCGAGCTCATCCCGGCTCACTCAATATTTGACTTAAACGCAGCAGCGGCAACAACAGAAGTAGAAGCAACAATCAGCGCATCTAAGGAAAGAATAGTGTATAATCGCAATACGGAAGATATGACGGTCACACTTGTAATAGAGCGAGAGGGCCTATCAGACATCTTCTAGACATATGCTGCAACTAGCTAGCTGCGAAGATATCAGTCAGTTAACTTGCATGTCTCTCTTCTTACCCGCCTTAAAAGTGCTTGTGATGTGATATATTCAACGCCTGCTAGCCTCGGTTCGATCTCTCCAGGACGGCACACAAGCCAAAGACAGATTATTGTCAGGTTACCAGAAGCCAAATTGCCCCGATTCTACTTACCTCCAGATTCTTCTCTGAGTGGTTCTTTTCTCCGCAAAATTCTGCCAGAATTTTAAAAATGTGATTTTTAGGAAAATAGTACGCGATAGTCAGGCCACTGTGCAGCCGCTCCGTCCTTCATACGATCATCAGTTCTGCGTTGGGACGGAGGCTCTCTTTGTCTTTATGCCTTTAACTCAACTAGGCAATGTAGTGTGCCTGGTACCAGAACCTCACGCAGCAAAAGGAGACTTATCTTGGGCTCTGGTGGCAATAGTTTGTTGTAGAATGTACACCTTCATTTTTTTTATCTGCGCGCAATTGAGGAAAGTTGCATCTCCAGACCTTCCACTTGTCTTCACTTCTACCCCGTCACCTCCGCCTTATCACAATTAATAGTTTCCACCCTTTCTCTCTCTCATTATATCTTGAAAGGCCGGTTTGTCCCGAGCAAGTTCCAGTTATCCCATTAGCAATACGTTCTCAAGAATAGCCGCCGAAAAATTACTAGTAGAGTTCTCTCTCTCTCTCTCTCTTCTTATTTCATTAGTATTCTCGAGCATGATACTGCCTTTTTTTTGGTGCTGCATCAGTCAAAAACATCCCTTTTGTACTTCCTTTCTTCCGTGTTGCAGCCAGCCTCAAGTTGCATCAGACTTACTTCCACCCCAGTTACATCAATACACCTGCATCTATCGCAACTGACTACGGGGGGCGAGGCCAAGGTAATAAAGGCAATGAATGCTAAGTGATATCTACGCAAACTCGTAAAAAATGGGGTTTCAAGTATCCTTTCTCACGGCTCTAGTCGTATATACTAATACAGGGCAACTCTAAATCGCTTACATGCGCCTCTTCTGGTACCTATGTCTTCAGTATTCTGGAAATACCCCATAAGTTACTTGGCCTGTATACTAACTATCTTTCGAGCCGAGAAGGCCGCTCTCTCAATACTGAAGACTCGGTAATCTAAACATCCATTTGTATATTTTCAGTCAATGTCTACGTATTCACGTGCCGCGGTTAACAGTTTCTAGCTAGCTATGAATGTAAACTCCGACTTGACTACATATTAGTATGCCAGCTCAATTTGCCAGTTGTCCGTCGATCAGATTGCTTGGCATTGCAACATTCAATTTAGCCTCCTCCACTAGATAATGAGTCTCATCACAGCATGTGCACGTCAGTTCCAAGCTCTTCAACGCTGTACTAGTTATTTCAAACAATGATGTATACACATAAGTTTTCCTTAATAAATATAGGTCTCATGTGTAGATAATTTACTGACACACTTTAGTTCACGATAACCTTTATCATCATGTAAGTGTAACCCTAATATACAACGGTAGTTAATTTTGATATTTGCTTTCCAATAAATCCATTTTACTGCCTTTTTTTATTATTCTAGATCTGACTAGCATCTAATAAATCAAAACCTTGTCTCCTACAAAAAGTACAGCATCATGCATCATAGGTCTATATTTTCAAGGCTCTAATTTCTAGAAAGTTGCGTCACAGACGCATCTAGTTAGGCATCCTTTTACGAGAGCTTACATGAGGCCCTCTATATTTCCAAAGGGTAGCGAATCGCGTTCTCTGGTCATATTACAGATACAACAACACACATAACCGAAGATACTACGTATATGTACGTATATGAAACCAACAAATATATCTCGGGCTATTTATATAATACAGGGCGATGTAGTGCCTTCCTCTCGATGCGATCTGTATGGCTGATCGTTGGGTTGTTAGCAACTTGATTAAGATAGGGTTATTCTGAACCAGGGTTGAGATAGTTCATCGCTTATTCTTACTGAGATATCCTGACGAAGCCTCTTGAACAGGGAAATCCAACAGAGACATGGTTCCGAGTTCTCCCGTAAGGCTGCGCGAAATTGAATGCATTTGTAACTAATTTATATTCTCTACCGAAAGTCTACGGTAAATTTAAGGAGATGAAAATGGATTTCAGCATGGAGCCTCACGACGTGGCTTGACTGCGACTTAGACACATTAGGCGATAAATTCTCACGATATAGAATTGCCTCGTCAACCGTTTGATCATGAATCCCATCCAAGAATAGGAGTATAAGTATTGCATAAAGCATATAAAGATAGAAAGCAGTCTGTAACCTCGTGACTGCTATGTGACTTATACTATTCTATTATATAGCTGGATACTACTAGATAGTCGGCCTGACTTAGCCTGATTTATTGTATATGAAGCTTGAGGATAAAGAAGGGTAAGAAGGGTAAATGAAACATAGAAATCAACTTCTAAGAAGGAGTTTACGGCCCGTTTCTTTACTTCCGTTAGAAATACTATGCAAGCGAGTTGCGATCAAAAGTAAAACTAACTTGGGCTCCTGTACTTTGTCCACAGATATGGAATGCATAAATAAACTTGCTGGTTTATATATAATTTCTGCGTACCTGCTCTGGCTAGCATAATAACCATGGGCCACATTACTGGGCCGGTGATACTCGGCAGGATATCAGCCTTGGAGAGTTCCGGTCAGATGTGTCGTATGTTTGTATTTGTATCTGTTATGTGCACTATCGATTCTGGGTAGGGCGCAATCAGCCCCGAGAAGGCGATGTATATGTTAAATTTAGTACACATGTCGTCGATAAGTTCTAAACCGACATTCCGTGCTAATTACGCTCGGCTATCACTAGCGCTTATTGGCAGTTCGTCGTGCTGCTTCCGCCTATTTATGTAACTTGAACATAATGTGGTGAAAGAACATGACAACAAGGATAATTGCGTCTTATATTCAGAAGAGCTTGACATACTACTAGGTGGGATTCCATGTCAAATAAAGAATAGTGTTGTCTGTCTTGACTAGGCTCAGTTAGCTTTGATAATAATCCAATATCAACAAAGACCCACATGTACAGCTTGCGACCACGATGTATGATGCACTGCTGTTATTACTAGTAGTAGTATGTAAGTCGAGACCGGGGCTCGTTGGCAATACAGTGCCATGCTTGAAGGGCTGAGCCGCCAGCCAGTTAGACGACGGACTTGAGGCCCAGCTAAGAAAATAAGAGCCCACGCAATTGGTGCACGCTGCAGCTACAAGATGACATTCATACCCAATGGCTCTTCCGTCGGTCCCATGTGGCTTGCTATAATAACAAATATATCGCGGCTGACTGTGCTCATCATGGCGTCTAACGGGCCTGAATTTAGCTTTGGGCTAAGAAGAGTCCAGGGCCTTAATTCGTTACTGGAATGCACTTACGGTGACGTCAGGCATGAGTTGTCGAGTAACCCTATTCAAGTTTTTGACCATTTATACTTCATGGCGATGTCTTCATTGCATCTTCTCTTTGTGCCATGGAACCACCAACATCGCTTGTGCTCGAAGCCCGATAGAGTACGGAAACGTATAATACAGTTCCATGTAAGTTGACTAGCTTGTGATTTGTCATACCCACAGCAACGCAAGTTTTTAACGGAAGAAGCCTGGGATTCCGTGGTATATTCGGTTTTATTTTTCGTCATTGGCAAATGAGAGACTGGATTACAAAGAAGATACGGAGTCAAGTGCGGTATTCGGAAAAGTCCTTTCATCTACCGATGAACGCAAAAATATCAGTAACAAGCTGGTGCTTTCAACCTAATTGGTCGCCTATAACAGACTTGCCACGCTACAACGGGAATCTTACTGTCTTTTCTGTATTGAATTCAAGAAAACTAACCCATTTGCTTCTGGCGGGGGTTTAGAGGGGTATAGAAAGATTACATGTACGTACATGACGTCCCTCATTTTGTTAGTGAACGGACTGCAACTGTTCGTCATAATGATACTCCTAGTGCTATACGGAAGGCTAATAAGTAGAAATAAAATGAAAATGCACTACCAAACGTTGCCTAGCGCATCAGCAGCAAGATAATGGTAGTTCTAGACGCCTTGGTTGGTGCCCAATGATACCCGAAAACGCCCAAGAGATGCCAAACAGAACATCAACACTGTCTTAGCCCACTCTCCACATACGGATACTTGGATAGACAGAAAGAAACCTATGACGGGCGACTCCTCGAGAGTATGGCTGGCCTGAAATATATGGCTGCTATCTTTGACTTGCTGTTCTTGTGGAGGAATTTAGAGCTTTACTACTACGACGTGCATGCATTATGCATCAGGTATTCGTTTTCAAAGGTTTCTTGCACTTTGGTCTCGTGGGCTGGATGGACTTCATTGAAGATAGTGGGCAGAAAAGCCGGACAGAACATTGCCCCTGATTAGGACATGGCAAAACAAACGATCTAATTGGCCTAAAATTAGGCGTCTCTTTGCTGCCCTGAGGCTTTACAGTGACGGAAATAGGAAAACGCTGGCCACGTTTTTCTTTGGCATAGATGGCCTAAGCCGCTGATACTAATAGGCTTGTTGATCCCCCACAGAAAACGGCCTTACTAGGTGCCGTCGTTCCTGGTCCATGTCAACGACATAAACGACGATATTGTGGACAGAGGTCTATACTACTGAATGTTGATGTTTCATGATGTATGTGTAGATTCGCGACCATAGCCATTGATACTTGTAGATATTTGAGTTGCAGTGTATGCCTGCGTAAAGATCCAGATATATATGTATTTTGAAATCACAAAACGCCGAAGACAATTCCATTTAAATCGATACCTTAAAAAACGCGCTATCCCGCCTCTGTTCCTATGGCTACTCTTTAATTTCTGATTTCCCATGTACGTATCTTACCGCTGTCGTTTCCTACGGCCAATACCTTGCTATCCATAGCAAATGTTACCGCAGTGATGCGGCCTAGCGGTGTATCGGCCGTTGGCCAATTGCGGTACACCGTACATGTTGGCAGATGCGCAAGACGCAGCGCATCTCTCTTTTCTCTGCTCGCAAACGCCATGATTTGGCCATCTGGCGAGAATGTGATGCTAGTGATAGGCGTTACAAGCTGCTCAAACACCTTGGTAGGCTTGGGTCTGGCCTTGATGACAACCTCGCCATCGTCACCGTAGGTGAACAGGCTGGCGCGGTTGTAGATATTCACGATACCCGAATTAGAACCAACAGCGACCCAGCCATCTTCACCGAGCTCAGGAGGGCCCTGGTGCCCACCAAGAGATACAACGATACCGCCGACGTTACCATCGTCTCTCCACAAACCGACAAAACGTTTCTCTGGAAGGCTGAACTCACCCACCTGGCCGTCACGAGCTAGAATGGTGAAACCTTCTCCTGTGCCCCACCATGCGAAATCAGCGATACCATGACGGCCATCCATACGAGCAGCTGCTAGCCAGTTACTAGTGTTGGTGTCCACGATGTTGATAACACCACCGCCCTTGCGGGTTGATCCGATGATGCCCATGTAGCGGCCACATGGAGATAGCCTAAACTTCTCAAAGGACTTGTGCTCGGCCTTATGGCCATATACTCTCGTCGTCTTTTGTACAACGCCTGACTCAAGATCCCAGCTGTGGAAGTACTTGCGCCGGCCTGCGAACACCACCATGTCACCGGCGGGGCAACGAAATTCAGAATGCCGAACATCAACGTGACGCGCTTGTACTGAAGTTAACCGCGGGTTAGGCGTTGGGTGTGCCTGGGGGTCAATGTGATGCAAGAATAGTATAGAAGATGGACTAGATGAAAGAAGGATAGGGAGCTTGGGATGGAAAGAAAGACTGGTGACAGCACCACGGTGAGTATCGGGAATATCACGGGATCTCTGGATATCAATGACTTCTGGGCGAAGCTTGCGACGCTTTCCTGATCCAACCATGTGAGTAGCATCACGTAGGAACTTCTCGATAGGTAGAGCGCCGTACTCGCCGTCGTCATCCTCAGATCCCGATAAGTTGCCAGCACTAGCAGATGATCTTCTGCGGCGCTTGGAAGCCTGATCTTGGCCGAACTTAGCCCACTTTGGTGTAGGGTTGAGCTGGAGGAAGCTCTGCCTGAGGCGATCAGAATAAACGGCGCCGTTGATATGGTCATCTTCACCTGCCACCCGGAACTTGCGCAGTCGGGTAGCACTCGTTAACGAAACTGTCATTCTCTCGTCATCGCTGTCCTCCCACGCGGGCACCGCAGCATCATCTTTGTCAGAGGTTCTGTGAAGACCTTTCCCGCCAGTCGAGGCAAAATCAATGTCAAAAAGGTCATCGTCTTCGAGGTCCTCGACACCGGCACTTTCGCCGAGCGTAGCTAGTTGCATGCCCGTCTCGGCAGTGGCAATAGTCTCGAGGTCGTCAAAGAGCTGGCGACGGAAGCCCGCACTGTTGCCAAGAACTAAACGCTCTAGCTCTTCCTCGACAGCATCTTTGGTGATAGTCGAGGTAGGATTCTGGATATCGTCGTCGTCGATCTCGAAACTGCCAAAATCGGACTCCTCAGAGGCAGAGAAGTACTTCTCGGATCCACTCTCCTCGTCAAGTGCCTTTTTCGAAGACATTTTGTAGATCGTAGATTTAGCAGGTAGTATGTTCAGGAAGTGTTAGCCTAGGAATTTTTAGGAATTGTCCCCAAACTTGTTCAGTTAAACAAAAGTCAAACAAACGGTCGTTGGCTAGAGTTAAGCAAACCTTTCTATCTAAAAGGTTTTTTTTTCTGGGCTAACTTTACTGAAATTTTTGTGGAGTCCATCCCACTTTTGGCACGATAAGCTCTTATCGGCGTCGCTATAGATGGATGTCCTACTTATAATTGGCCACAGCCTTGTCGCAATAGCTGTAAGACAAATAAAAACAATACCAAGGCTGAAGCATGATTTACATTGTACATATTAGTATCTAATACGTCTGGATAAGTCTCTATCATTACACTTAGCGGCCACTAATTAATTACCTCAGCATGGACACAGAAGCCGCCTCCGATGCTGCAAAGCGCAGCCATGCCCAGTTTAACGAAGATGACAGCTCCTCTGATGACGATATGGGCCCTCAGATGCCCACCGAGGCCCCTAAGAAGAAGCGCCGGACATTGAAGTATGAGAAGGTCTATATTGCTTCTATGCCACAAGCAGAAAAGTATTCCAAGTCCTTGATGCACAAAGAAAACCTTTCATTTGTCACCATGACCCCTATCACCGAGTTTTTGATTACCTCCTCTATTGATGGCGTCGTCAAGTTCTGGAAAAAAATTGCGCATGGAATTGAGTTTGTTAAGGAGTTCAAGGCGCATAGCTCTGATATTCGCGCTGTTTCCGTTAGTGATGATGGGCGTAGCTTTGCGACCTGTGGTAGTGACCAGGCGGTCATGATTTTTGACGTGGTGACGTTTGATCTCCTGTCAATGATCAAGCTGGACTATACTCCAAGGGCGTTATGCTGGGTACATAGAAAAGGAGCCTCCGTGCCTCTTCTTGCAGTTTCCCACGAAGCCAAACCAGTTATCCATATCTATGATGGCCGTGGCGTGAATATGCAACCTATCCACATCATTTCATCTCTTCACCGCAGTCCTGTTGAACTCATCACATACAACGGACTCTACGATTGTGTGATTTCTTCTGATACTAAGGGCATGGTGGAATACTGGCGGCCTGGTGGAAACTACGACAAGCCAGACAATGTGTTCGAGTTCAAATCATCTACAAACTTGTTTGATTTTCGCAAAGCCAAGTCTGCTCCCGTGTCACTCACAATGAGCCCGACGGGGAAACAATTTGCCGCCTTCTCGCTTCCGGACCGGAAAATCCGTATCTTCGACTTCGCCACTGGAAAGCTGTCTCGTGCCTATGATGAATCACTACAGCTCCTTGAAGACCAACAGCAGGTTGCTTCGGGTACTGATCGCCTAGACAGTGTAGAGTTCGGACGCAGACTGGCAATGGAACGTGAAGCTGAGTCCGACAGCAACAAAAATAAGGTCAACATCATCTTTGACGAGTCTGGCCACTTCATCTTCTACGGCTCCATGGCTGGAATCAAGGTTGTAAACACGTTTACCAACCAAGTCGTTAAAACATATGCAAAAGAGGAATCCTTCCGTGCGGTCAATCTCGCCCTGTACCAAGGCCAACCACAAAAGAAAGGCGTGACCACAGTGGAAATGGGTGCTTCTAGCAATCCGCTGCTTCAAGAGTCGGAAACTCGAGATCCTATCTTGTTTGCAACGGGTATCAATAAGGTGCGGTTCTACATGTTTACCAATGAGATAGAAGTCTCCAAGTCGACCCGTGACGTGCAAAACGAGAAACCTACTGTAATCAACCCCAAATCCAAGGCCGACCAAGTCCGCAAGTCCCAATCGGGAACTGGTGCTGTCATCCACACCACATATGGAGACATTCAGATCCGGCTTTTCCCCGATGTGGCACCCAAGGCAGTAGAAAATTTTGTTGTTCACTCGCGATCCGGTTACTACAACAACACTATCTTCCACCGTATCATTGAAAATTTCATGATCCAGTGCGGCGATCCGCTTGGCGACGGTACAGGTGGTGAAAGTATTTGGGGTCGCGAATTTGAAGACGAGTTCAGTACTCTTAAACACGACCGGCCCTTTACCGTCAGCATGGCTAATGCTGGACCCAATACCAATGGCAGTCAATTTTTCATCACTACCGACAAAGCGGTAAGTTTTATCTCTTTTCGACCCTCACATGGCCCTTTTCAACGTAACGCTATATTTTGTTCACCAATGGGACGTCAGCTAACATGACTGTGTGTGATTGTGATATAGCCGTGGCTGGACGGGAAGCACACCATCTTCGGCCGGGCAACTCAAGGCCTTGATGTAATTCGCAAGATTGAAAAGGTCCGTGTTCATAAAGAGAAGCCTGTAGAGGACATCAAAATCCTCAACATCGACATTGTATGATTCGCGGACGGTCGCGCACTAGTGTGTAACATTCGCAGAAGAGCTCGATTCCAATGAGTGAAAAGAGGACGACAAATATACGGCGGTTTACTAGCACTATGATAGATTTCAGGTTTTGTTTACAATATATGTGTCTCGGCTACAGATCTCTAGCCGCCTATGTTATCCCACGGGCTTATCTTCCGAGGATCTCTTGCCATTCTAGCGTCTAAGTAATATCTGAAATCCCGATCAAATTGCGGGCAAGAAGCCGAAACTAAGCAACTGCGACCAGAGCCGCAGTCTGCGTCTTTCACATCTCATATCTACGAAGGGAACAAAAGGGCTAAACCGAATTCCAAGAATGGAATCTTGGTGGGCTAGCACAAGATTAACAGGAAGTTCCAACCAGAAGGGCTTCTAGAAGGAAAAGTGGAAGCAAGCGCCTTCATGGCCCCCATTTTCAGGTCATAGAGTGATGCAAGGAGACTATGAAAGAAAGAGAAATAGAAGAAAAAACAAGGACCAGATAGAAAGCAAGAACCTTGATTGTCGCTACAGCTGTGCCAAGTAGCATCAGTACTACTGCGCCAACTTGAATCATTGAGCAAGGGGGAGGGGGGGGAGGAGGGGTAGAGATGATTAAGACCAACGAGAAAAGCACGAGTGGCTGGCTTGCCGTTTAAGATTGATGTTTGTGCGTCTTGATCTACGTAGATTTTCTTGCAGAGCAACCTATACTGCTACACCGAACGTGATTGACTATATAATTTGACATGGCCAACTCACTGCTCACTGTACACAATTATGTATGACAACAAAAGCTAGTGCTAGTAGACCAATCTCGCAAGAGACACATACATCATTGGTGCTCTTGTATTACGTGTTCTGCTGAAGGCATTTCTCAGCAAGGTTTACTAGGAAATGTGCCCACGGCGGTCATGTAGATAGAAGATGCAAGAGAGCAACACGGTGAGAGTCCGTGATATCTGCTATAGTAGAAGAAGAAGAAGAAGAAGAAGAAGCAGCAGCGGCGGCGGTAATAGCCTACTACTAGCCAAACTGCATGTATGTGGATATCCAGACAGACATGTATGGTATGGGAGTACTGTAGCAGGGTGGTGACACACCAGACACTCGGCCCCCAGATTACGGCGGGCGGTAACGACGACGAATGCTTGCCGTTCTGCAACAGCAGGCGTGCATTTTTTCTCTTTCTCTTTTTTTTTCGTTTTTTTTTCCCTTTGCCCATGCAAAATCTTGATGCCCAACGACAAGGGGCATTTCAAAGAATAGTAAGGTTCTGACACTATCGACATCGCAACTAGGAACCACCTGACAAGGCCGGCTTTTCCGAAGAAATAGCAGCGCGATGGCACGAAGTGTTAGTGCTACTTTGGATACGACGTTGATGCTGTATATAGTACATACAATAACAAACAAAGAACAACATCGATGCTCTATGTTGAGGTTGTCAGTTGTTGTGTCTTGAATTGCTTGTCTAGAATGTGCCAGTGTCAGTCTACACGGCGATCATGATGCTACGCGATCCATTCTTTGTGGAAAGAGGAATGTGTGCCCGACGAGTACGATATTTTCTTTTTTTTCTTCCTTTTTTTTCTTTTTTTTTCGTTTGTCTACCGGCTTCCTGTCTTGCCCCAGCTCCTCCGTGTCGCGTACAGATTGAGGAAACATGCATGGGCTAATTTGTCATGGGTTTTCTTACTCTGATCTTGAAGTCAGCCAAGAATGAGTCTGCTCTCGGTGCGTGACTGTTACCAGGCATCTTAGATTTCCTGGGCTTTTAGTATAGTACAGTAAGAAAAGAAACTTTACGGGCGGTGGCAGAAAGAAACTTGTAGCTCTTGAATATGCTAATATATGTTGTACTATCACGTTTCGTTTCTACGATCATGTCTGCTGCCAAATTGTTATTTTTTTTTTGGGGGGGGGGGGAATCTTTGTATATATTTTCCTCGGAGAAAAATGGAAGAATTATGGCAGGTCAGAATAGTTAAAATATACCCTTGCCAGCTTTCCTTTTAAACTTCTGCAGGTCTTCATAGATGGTCAGCCAGTATCTATTTAGTAGCAGTAAGAAAAGGTCAAGATATTTTCAAAAAGGAACTGACATGAAATCTGGCTCAGCAAGGATCTGTTACTCGAGCCAGCTTACTATATCATAGGGTTATAAACATAAAAATGATAGTTGGTTAGCAAGTATGAAAAGACCAGTACTATCAATGTTAGCTTTGACTCGAAGCGCATCAATGACTGAGCCGTGAAATAGGCCAAGTCTTCATAGATTCATGCGAAGGTACATGCTATATACTAAGAACACTGATTATAATCTTACTTTCACGGTGATATTCTACGAGACAAAACAGACGTGGAGCATATAGACTGATTTCTAATACCATGACACCTTCAAGATACTGTGCAGGGCAGGCTGTCTTTTGTTGGAGTTCCTGGGATTCTTACGTCTCCCCAAAGACTAAGCCTTTCAAGTGTGAATCAAAGTGAGGAGTAACAATTCAACGCGAGGAGGGGTAGTTTTATATCTCGATGTGTTATTTGCTGGCTGGGCTCTCAGCTTGTATGCAGATAGAAACCAAGCATGTGAGATTGTTGCCACACTTGAACAACGCACACATGATGTTAGGACATAGCTCTGCATATGTGAGATTCACATTCAGAGACAAAGAACGACGAGGTCAAGAGTTAGCAGAAACGAAGAAGAAGGAAATTGAAAGAACAAATGCAAGCTAAGCTTCACTTAAACGGGACGCTGCTGTAGTATTTCGCTTTTTGTGGTGTCTAGCTGTTGCTGAGTGACGCCTTGGTCGCCTCCCTCTCCCTTGCTAACGACATGCCCAGAACCAAGTGTCAAGTTTGGCTTAGTTTGCTTATGTTTCGTCTGGTTGTTTCCCTGTCCTTCTTCACCGTTGACAAAAAGTGAGTCTATCATCCCTACATCTCTATATTTTTTTTTTGGCTGGATCTTCCATAGCTTGAATTTGCTCGGCCGCCGGCTCCTTATCCGCTACATTTGGCCGATCCGCGATCCAATAGTCCCACGATACCCTCTTTTTTTTTCTTTTTTCTTTTTTCTTTTTTCTTTTTTCTTTTTTCTTTTTTCTTTTTTTCTTTTTTCTTTTTTCTTTTTTCTTTTTTCTTTTTTCTTTTTTCTTTTTTCTTTTTTCTTTATCCTATGCTGCTAGTACTTCATGTTTACAGAGCAGAGAGAGATAAGATAGAATATACTAGACTCAAAAGATGCATTGTTGGTTTTGGTTCCCAATGTCGACTTATTTGTCTTTCTGCTTTCCTGCAGCCCGCAGTATGCAAATGCGTATTAAGGTTGCAGTTGAACTGGAGGACTAGCAAGCCAAGTTCGTGTTGTGTGTTCAGCAAGCCAGCCAGCTAGGCCTTGTGCGGAAGTTCAAGACTAGGCTAGAACTCCGACCGAGAGCACCGATTCCTTCTATTGATTCGAGCTAGCTTCTACGCCCATACCTGAGAAACCCTGACAAGCGGCTATTTGAATTGTTAAATTGTACGTCGAGAGGGACTTAGTCCAGATCCGTCTAAATCAATCTGACATTGTAAGCATTGTGAGCTTGCCAGCCTATATGATGTCATCAAATGTAGAAATAATATGTTTTACTGGTTAATACTGTTTAGCATTTGCCACCTGCATACAAGTAAACATTCTTTCACCTCTATCACGGGCTGCCTTTGGATACTCTGCCCAGTGAGGGAACATGGCAAGGCTCTAGCGGGACGACAGAAGACTGCAGCTTGCTTCGATCCATCCAGCCAAAGTAAGTCGGCCGTTAAGCCACCCGGAAACCGGACACTGATAGCGTGTACTATGTATGCAGCCTCTGTCTCGTTTTCTTGCTTTACTTTACAGGATCTTATTTTTCGGATGTTCTATCTCTCCCTTCCTTGCCAAAAAAGCAGACAGACGGCAGAGGAAGAAACAAAGAAAGACAGGTCGCTCCTTCGGTCTTGTTGCTTCCTTCTTCTTGCTGGCCCTCGGGGTAGTGTTGGTTGGTGGCTTGCTCCGTCTTCCTCTTCCTCTATTCATCTTCGTTTAAGTATGCAGATGGAGGGGTCTTGATGCTGAAAATCCACATAGTGCATGGTCTGCGCAAGTTATTGCTGCAGTAGCCCGGTTAGCTATATGCATTTTCTGCCAGGATGCCTGTGGCTGCTCGGTATAGTCGGTTAGTATTCTTGACCAAGAAGTGTGTTGCTTCTGTGTTTTCTATAGAATAGTCGGCGAAGAAAATAATGGAAATAGGACGTTAGGACGTTGGTCTCCTTCAGCGGACAATGTAGCAGCCTCGAGGCCAACGGGCTAGCCGAGAATGCGGGTTTGCATATACATTCGCGGTACGGCATGGCTAGTTATACGTATTGTTTACACTCTGTTTACATCCAGCGCATTGTGCCGTCCAGCTCGGTCGATATGTACGCCGCATGTATTGTATGCTGTATGTACTTATGTATGTAACATGCAGCCAACTGGAAATGGTTGGTTCAAATATGGGTGGATGGCTGACGACAGAGTCCGGCCGGCCCAGGCCTAGACTTGTCTCTTGTTTACTTTTTATCGTCTGCAAGTATTTGGATATGGATGACTAGATAGTGAATTTGGTCCAGCCATGGAGTATCCACTGTCGCATCACATTTACAGGCGGCTGGCTGGCAACCCTCTTTCGCGCAGTAGCCGCACTAGTCTTGCTACGAACAATGTACATGTCAGCAGCTAGAGTATACGCAGGGTACTTGCACTCTCATAGTGTATGCATTCATCTCGAGACTTGTAGTGCATAGATACATCACTTTGCGTCTGTATGTCTCAAACCAGCACACCACCCAGCACCACCCGCTTACCCTGCAGCATCCATCTTATCACTAGAACGCTACTAGCATTAATCCTATCAAAAAGCAACAGTGGCAGGGGTTGGAGATGGGAAAATGGAGAACCCCAATGTACTTAGACTACTATTCGAACGGTCACTTAGTAGCGCAAACACGGCAACGGACAGACTCTTGTGTCTCATTTTAGCGGTGGAACTAGCTGTGATATGTGTGAAGGCAGTGACCGCAGCTCCGAGTATGAGAGCTGAGTCTTTCTTTGATTCTACGCCTTGCCCTCGAATTGTATCGAATCGTTTTGGGGTTTGTCTGCAGCCTCGTAGCCTGTTTGTTCTGTGGCTCTCGTTCTTCCATTATCTGTTTACCTGTTCTCTGTCCAGGGAAGAATCAGGGCAGGCTTCTGCCTTCCCTAGTTATCAAGAGATAGGCCCCTCCCCCCTCATTCAGGCTGGCCAGGCTCTCACCGCAGAAGAGAACATGGCAGTTTATGGTGTGCTAGAGTCCTCTCTGCCTTCCTGTTTATTTTCATTAATTTTTCTTACCTAGCCTCTCTGATCTTGTTTCTGCTTAGGCTAGCTGCAGCATTGCATTTCACATTGCCTGTCAGGGCCCTTGACGCCTGCAACGTGAAATCCTTTTTATTGCGGAATTTATCTCCAGTACTGCCAGTATCACTACTACTACTACTACTACTACTACTACTACTACTACTACTACTACTACTATTACTATTACTATTACTATTACTATTATTATTACTATTACTATTATTATTACTATTACTACTACTAGTACTATTACTACTATTACTACTACAAGTACAATGCTTCAATACTTCAATTCTCGCCATGCAGCTCGATTCTTTGTAGCTGCAACGCTGTTCTTGACTAGCAAGCACCCTTCTTTTTCTGGCTAGCTTCCCCCAGCCTATAGATCCTTGCTTGTTCTTTGTTTTTCCCTGCTGTTCTGCCTTGGCCTTGCTTATTGATCGAGCCGGCCATTGTCTGCAGCCGTCAAGCTCGTACTAGTAGTACTAGTACTTGTTGTATCGCTACATCGTTGTAGTTGCTACTGTTTCTGCTGTCGCTAGCTTCCTTCCCCTCACTCTCTGAAAGGCTATCTGTATGTCGCCAGATAAACGCAATCCCACTACAAGCCACATTCAAGTTGTAAAACTCTTAGTACTTCCTGGCCGACCTCTGGCGTCTCTTTTTCCCACCAATATATTTAATTTTTTCCATATCTCCTTCTTTTTGCTGTTCTCTGAAACTTGAGAAGAGTCTTATCCTGAAGCGATCGATCTGCGGCTTGTTTGCTGGCACCCAGTCGATAACGCTACCGGGGGAACAAAGCCAGAGACCATATTCTATGGCGCTGTATTACATTGTCTATAAACCTCTCTGTCAACAACAGCAGCACTAATTAGTCTTTCTTCCTACAGTCGCCGCGGTCTTCTTTTGCCTCTGCAATTCCCATTGTCTCTGTTTGTGTTTTTGTTTCTTGCCTGCCATAGAGATAAGACGTAACAGAAACACCATTCAGCCGCCACCTACGCCAGCTCACGTAACTTAGCGACGCCTACCTTTTCTCGCCATTCCCTTATCTTCCCACTTGTGTACTTTCTCACATTCTGTCTTCTATCTCCTTGCAACCTCTCTCTATTTCTTTTCTTCTTTTTCTGTCGGCACAGCGTTGCGTCAACTAAAAAACTTGACATATTCGCTGCCTTGCCTTGACGCTGGACTCTTGACTCTTGACGCAACACAGAAACACTATCTGTCCCCGGAAGTTTGTCCAATCTTACCCGGGTTCCTCAGCATCTGCTGTCCCCCATCTCCCCGTTGCGACTAGTTAGACAAACATTCGGAGGCCTTATCCGTACATATCAAAAGCTTTCACTTGTACCCGCGCAACGAGTAGGTGATGTCCTGTGGTGTGTCAAGCCTGATCTATCCTGATAAGGGCTTGATCTGCTAGTCTTGCCTACTCCATCACTACGGCACAAATATTACTGATATCAGCCGTTGATGCCACTTATTTCCGCTCCTATATCTGTACACAATCTTTTACGACTATACCCCCCCCCCCCCCCCC